>JABUQX010119574.1:27500-30000 GCA_015478945.1 Trachelipus rathkii | reverse complement strand
AGCTCTAAAGTATAACACTTCATTTCCAGCAGCTCCGCCCTGCCCTAAGCGAACTTTCTAGCACTTTAATCGGGCTAATTGAGATGCATTGCGTCGCTTCTTCGCAAACTATCGTTGGAATGAATCATGTTATTTTCCGGAGAACGCCTCTGTGTCTGTTGAAAAGGTAGGGGCCGTGATCACAGAAGGGATGAGCAGGTTTATTCCATCTTCAACTAAATCATTTTCCATTCATAATCCATAGTTCGATGACTCTTCTTCTTGTGCCATCTAGGAGCGTGACATTGAGTATTGTGCTTGGAAAAACTCTCGTTCTCCTATAGTTCTAACTATTTTCATTCTGCCCAGAATCGCTGAAGGGATATTATTCCACAGGAAAAGCGTTCTTACGCTAAAAGGAAGTGCGCTGCCCCCTTGATTCTCCTACTGATAAAAATTTCTGTCCTCTTTCCAAAAACATCTCCAATAACTTCTGTAAACTTGCCTACATGCCTCTTATCCGTTCTGACGGTTCTGTTGCTAACACTCCTTCTGAAAAACCTAAACTCTTTGGTCTTCTTTTTTCATATAATTCCACCCTTAACGATTCCGGCTCCCCTAATCCTGCTGCATCCCCTCTCAGATATCCCATGTCTCTCTACCTGTCATTACTTGTGATTACGTGAGATCCTGAGATCTGTGAACGTCCGAAAGGCCAGGGGCCTAGGTGGCATTCCTCCCCGTGTTTTGAGGGAGTGTGCTTCTGAATTGGTGCCAGTCCTCATTCAACTCTACTCTCTATGCCTTAATAGTTAATACTAATACTTTTCCTCAGTGCTGGAAGCTCGCTTTTATTCAGCCAATCCCAATAAAAGGTAGCCACCCTGATCCTCTAAACTATCGACCTAATTTATTGTGAGCTACATCTTTAAAATGTTTAAAAACTCTATAAAGAGCATATAATTCGGCTCATATAGAATCTTCATTCCTATCTTTCAGATCATCAGTATGGCTTCACGTTCATAGAGTAACTGTACATTCTTCATATTATCTCTGATCATATGGTCTTCTACCCTAAAGACAATGGGGAGTCTTGATGTGAGTAGCGCTTGATAATCTAAAGCTTTCTGACAGGGTACGGTAAGCGTCGCTACACTCTAAGCTACCTTCCTTTGGATTTCCATCTTCGTTTTGCTTACTCGTCTAGTTTTCTTTCAGATCGTTCCATTTCAGCTCTTGTTGATGGATCAACCTCTACCTAATTTCTTTAATTGTGGGGAGTATTCCCTCCAAAAGGGGTTTTTTTTTTCTGTTTTATCTCCAATTATTCCTAACTTTTATCAAGCGATCTTCTTAAGCTGACACTTCTAATCTGTCACTCTTATGCGATGACTCAACTCTCCATTCCTTCACTCATTTCAAATGTGCTCCCTCGTTTGTATCTAGAGTTGCCTCTCGTCTACAGCTTTCCGATTCAATTCTTGTTGATCTGGTCTGGATTCTCAAAACGGGGTAACCGCAATTCTTGTTGAAATTTCAACTCATTTTAAACTCAAAGTTCTTCATATCTCCCTTTCCATTAAAACACCTCAAACTTTTAATATCCCCTTCGATGGCTCTAATGTCTCACTTGTGAAAAACATTAACATTCTTGGACAGAACATAAACAGCGAATTGTCTTGAAGACCTCATATCACATCGGTTGCTAAAACCTCCTCAAAGAAGCTGGGAATCCCTGTTCAGATTGCGTGAATTTTTTCTTCTCCTCAGTTACTCCAGTATATGAGGGTCTTAATTCAACCCCTGCATGGAATACTGCTACTCACATTTGGGTGGATCCGATTCCACCTCCTTTTGGGATAGGGTTGAGCGCTAAGCTGAGAGACTTATAACTATCCCATACTTTTCTGACTATCTTTGAAAACTTTTTCTCATGGCACGACGGACATTGGCGCCCTATCTCTTCTATAGTATTAAATGGCAGTGTCGGAGAGAATTGATCTCTCGCCCATTCCCCACCACTGCGTCGGCCTCGTTAACACAAGAGATGCCTTATCTCACCATGAATATTGGTTGTGAATATTGGAAAGGCCAAAAGATCACTCTTTGTGGTGTTCTCCTTCTTCCAGCACAATCTGTTTTGTGGAACTCCTTGCCTTAATCTATTTTTCCTGCAGTATTCAATCTTCCTCTCTTTAAGTCCCATGTCTGCGCCCACTTGAAGGAATGCATGAGGCAAGGATGGGTTGGATTTATTTTCACTTTATTTTTTTTATTTTATGTTTGTCCCCTCCTTTGAAAAGGGCTCTGCCATGAGTGGTGGCATCGTGTAAATATATTAAAAATATATATATAATATATATATTATATATATATAATATATATTATATATATAATATAATATATTATATATATATATATATATATATATATATATATATATATATATATATAAAAAAATATATAAAATATTTTTATATATATATTTATATATATATATAATATAAATATATATATATAT
>JABUQX010119574.1:17500-20000 GCA_015478945.1 Trachelipus rathkii | reverse complement strand
TATCAAGACTTGACACGCCATGGAGACTTTCTAAGCCTTCCTTGCATGCTTGATGACCATGCCATACACAGCCGTGGAAGAGCAAGACAATCTTCTTCATGGCCGTACCAGTCGGAGGAAGTGGTCGTCTGTTATTCAATTCTATCGTTTGTTCATTAACGTTGAGTTGACGGGAAGCTAAGAACTCATTAATGTCAAAGGGAACGTAATCTTCAGCTGGAATTTCAACGTATCCGTCGGCCTTTAGATACCTGTTTTTGATTTTAAATTTACGCTCGCCACCATTCCTTGCATGTTCGATTCGCTGACCCCTATACATTTCCATGAACGTAAGCCATTTCACACCATCATACGAGTAGTTTGAGTCATCAGTACGGCCTATATGGGCCAGTGTATTTTCAGGCATGAAATGCATTTTATATATCATGAACGATAATGCAGCAATGGTAGAGCAATCAAGCAGACAGTCGACTTTATGATCCTTAAGGAAGATGCCCCTGAATTTCTCGAAGGATTGCCGAAAGAATATTAAACATTCTGAACGCCAGAGTTACGTTGTACACTCCTTCATGATATCGTAGTCCTTATTGTTAAATGTTTGATACCAACGTTCAAAATCAGCCTTTTCACTGTCGGACATACGATGTGTCTCAAAGACACCCTTATCTGGAATTTTACCCTTGTAATTTATATTCTCAAGGGTAAGAAACCGGTAAGGAAAGAATCCTTTAGAAAGCTCACCTGTAATGCCCATGCACTTAGGGAGTTTTTTCAGGGCGCATGGCATAAACATTAACGTGTCCTTAAACTGAATATTGTGGTTAGCTGTCATAGTTATAATTTTGGTTCCACGTTTCACAGGGTTGGAAGATATGGAATGGACGGTAGGTCTGGCAAGCAGCTTGCTGTAAACAAACTGATTATCGAATTTTCCCCCATTATGAGCCGCAACTAGAATGTTAGATTTCTTGTGTTTTTATAGTTGAGAAATAGATCGACAGGACACTTCTCATACTCTTCTGTTGCTTCCAGATTCAGTTTGAATATTTCAGTTCGGGGCGTACCGCAAGTCTCACACGGTGATGAATTGTCTAGTTCTTTCTCACCACATGCATTGCATACTAGCATGCTCACTAGAATATAAGGATGCATATCCGTTTTTACGCGTCCTCCTTCCTCTTCACGACTATTATGATTATAGGTTTCGATGTCATAATAAAACGTGAATGTTGGCTTACGCTTGGCGAAAGCATCATCTGTTGGAACCTTGATTTTCTTCATAAAACATTGGTGGTTATCGCCCTCTATGCCGTACTTCTCGTCACACATTCCACATTTAATATGCATGCAGTCATGTTGGTGTTTGCCCTGTTTATCAGCTACTGTCTCATTGTCACATAATGTACACACGTTAAGGTATTTGCATGTGAGATCTTTATGCAATTTAAGACAGGCCTCATTATAGAAGTCACGATTGCAATCAACACAGTGTAAAAGTGTAGATGTATCGCCTGGAATGGCCTTACATTTATAAGTTAAGCATTGTCCGCACCTGTATTCAGTGCATTCATTTTGTAAATGATTAATTAAATGGTCTGTGAAACTATAACACTGATGACAAAAAACAGGACCGTGGATATTCTTAGGAACTACACTACCTAAAGCTATCTTGATGGAATCTCCAGGAAAAGGATAATAATGGGTTTCCTTGGGATCATACCCTATTACAAAGAGAGGTAAGTCCCTATTCTGTTCGTGAGGCTTAAACATTATCTCGAGTTTGTCATGCTTATCTTTAGCAAAAACAAATATCCTACACTCTAGTGTCTGCTCTATTATTGCAAAATCCTCTGCCTTTAGGGGTACTTCATAAGTCAGACCGCAACGGCGGGCGATACCTTCACCTATTTCATGTAGATCCTTAGGGTAAAATGTTTTTATTTTAGGTGCAGCTTCGTCTGGCTTTTTAGGTACATGAGTGTGGAGCTTATAGCATGCAGCTATAGCCCTGAACCCACATCCCACTTTGGTGGTTATACTCCTATTCTCGTTATTTATACCTAAGTGTACTTTATTAACGTCTTTATGTATAAAGTTCACAGACGAAGGGTCAATTGGACCATTACCCTCTGGATTATGACATATCTGAACATCTACAATGAAATCATCCAGCATGGCTTGGTCTCCAGACTGAAAGAGCTCTAGAAAACGGTCCGACAGATACTGCGCGAGATTTGGTCGAGATATAATTTCATGCGGAATTCGTATATGGAATTGACCTCCATTCCTATCCGTAAAAAGGAAACCTGCACGGAGGGTATATTCCCGATATGTCACTACTTCTCGTACCTGTTCTATCACGCTGTGTATGACAGCTACTAGTACATCGTTAATGTCTCGATTGCCGTTAAAGATCCGTCTGGTGTCGATACGTACTCTGAAGCGGTGGTTATCGATAATCCCTGAATTACGCGTAGATCCTTCACGTGTTACCTTCAAC
>JABUQX010119574.1:0-12500 GCA_015478945.1 Trachelipus rathkii | reverse complement strand
CACATTTAAGAAAATGCTTATGGCTAACTCTGAAGATATTATTGAATACTTCTTGAGTTCCATAGACGTGCATAAATTTATTTCAATGTTTAAAAAACAATGGTGTGAATCTATTTACACTGATGGACCAGAAAATAAACATGCTATGATTTCTATACGTGATCTTTTCACATATATATTAGGAGGTGGTGTGCATGTACTAAGAGAATACACCTATTGGAAAACGACCTGAGTGAGTGGCATATTTGTAAAGCTTTCGAAAGAGTAAGTTTGAAATAATCGTAGAACGTAACTTTAGGGTAATGTATAAATATATTTAAAAAGGACATCCATGCATACTACATCCTTACTGGATTAACAGATGCCAATCATGGAGGACGTGGATAAATTCATGTTCCGTACACCTGCAACGTGCCTTATAGCAGGGCCAACTGGGTGTGGCAAAACATTTTCAATACTAAAATTATTAAGTGAATTAGAGATATTTGAAGAGCATCCTGTGAAAATAATATGGTGTTATAACGTATTTCAAACAAAGTTTAACGAATATAAAAACCTTATTCATTTTCATGAAGGCATCTATGACGTAAAATCGGTAGAGGATATAAAAGGACATAAGGTTATAATACTGGACGATCTCATGCATAAGGTGAATATTGAGGTAGCAGAAACATTTACAGTTTATTCTCACCATCTAAATATCTCGGTGTTCTTTATTACACAGAACATTTTCCATCAAAGCAAGCATATGCGTAGTATCTCATTTTGAATGATCCAATATTGATTGCTTTCGCCAGAGACGAGACATTGGAGCCAGATTAACTTGCTAGCCAGTCAAAATGTTTCCCCTTCAAAGGAAAGAGTTCTTAAAAGTATATAAAGAGGTTACTTCGAAACCCCACGGTTATTTGATGTGTGAACTTCACCCTAAAAACACGTACAGAGTGTTACTCCGGACAAACATTCTACCTTCCGAAATCGAAACTGTTTATATTCCTGAGTAATGTTGATAAAGAAATATTTGCCGTTGATGAAAAATTATAAGAAACTACGGACAAGTTTACGAATGATGTTGCTGTGACGACGTAACTTTCTCTTCTGATCAGCTTTCAATGGTATGACCTGTTTTACCATATTTAAACAGATCTCACAGATACAGTTTACAAAGGTGGTGTTTTTTAGTAATTTCTCTTTTTCTTTTTTACTCAGTTTCTTATAATTTTTCATCAACGGCAAATATTTCTTTATCAACATTACTCAGGAATATAAACAGTTTCGATTTCGGAAGGTAGAATGTTTGTCCGGAGTAGCACTCTGTACGTGTTTTTAGGGTGAAGTTCACACATCAAATAACCGTGGGGTTTCGAAGTAACCTCTTTATATACTTTTAAGAACTCTTTCCTTTGAAGGGGAAACATTTGACTGGCTAGCACGTTAATCTGACTCATGTCTCGTCTCTGGCCGAAAAGAATCAAATATTGGGTATTCAATGAGATACTACGCATATGCTTGCTTTGATGGAAAATGTTCTGTGTAATAAAGAACACCGAGATATTTAGATGGTGAGAATAAACTGTAAATGTTTCTGCTACCTCAATATTCACCTTATGCATAAGGTCATCCAGTATTATTACCTTATGTCCTTTTATATCCTCTAACGATTTTACGTCATAGATGCCTTCATGGAAATGAATAAGGTTTTTATATTCGTTAAACTTTGTTTGAAATACGTTATAACACCATATTATTTTCACAGGATGCTCTTCAAATATCTCTAATTCACTTAATAATTTAGTATTGAAAATGTTTTGCCACACCCAGTTGGCCCTGCTATAAGGCACGTTGCAGGTGTACGGAACATGAATTTATCCACGTCCTCCATGATTGGCATCTGTTAATCCAGTAAGGATGTAGTATGCATGGATGTCCTTTTTAAATATATTTATACATTACCCTAAAGTTACGTTCTACGATTATTTCAAACTTACTCTTTCGAAAGCTTTACAAATATGCCACTCACTCAGGTCGTTTTCCAATAGGTATTCTCTTAGTATATGTATGCCGTCTCCTAATATATATGTGAAAAGATCACGTATAGAAATCATAGCATGTTTATTTTCTGGTCCATCAGTGTAAATAGAATCACACCATTGTTCCTTAAACATTGAAATAAATTTATGCACGTCTATGGAACTCAAGAAGTATTCAATAATATCTTCAGAGTTAGCCATAAGCATTTTCTTAAATGTGTAGTACTCCTCATACAAAATATAAAGGGCTGTATTCACGTGATTACTCAACATTTCACCCCTTACACTCTGTAATAACACCCTCTTGCGAATCTCTGACATATACTTCAACTGTTGTATTCCTGTAATAAAGAATCCGTACCGCGTGGATTTAAATGTACACGAGTTATACGCTCTCCATACTCTTACCTCCATTCTGATTATGTTATGTTTCATCGAAAACTCGATAGTGAGTTGTTTAGGTTTCCTCTTCACACTCTGGCTGATAACTACTTTTGCTCCGACTAAACCTGGAGGAATAGTAATGTTATGCGAAATGAATGTTTCGGCATGTAAACATACATTAAGTAGTTCTTCTGTATTCATAAATACCCTTTGGCTACTATAGTTTGCATGGGAACTAGTACACGTGTAAAAGTCACTGCCATCGGGATTTCTTTTATAAACAATTGAAACTCCACAGTCTGGGAGATTTTCCTCCCACTGTACAATGTCCTGTATAGAGATGATTCGGTTAAGTCTGAGCATGTTGATCACCAGAAAATAGCAAGGTTCTTTGCACGAAGGTTCGATAACACTTCTTCCTTGCCTAAAGGTCACAAGGGAACTGAGGGATCATCAGAACATATATATCCTTATCTAGTGAAAGTATATAAGAGGTGTGGTATTATATTCTAGTCATTCTTAGGAAAGCTTTTGATCCGACAGGATGCATTTCTTAACCAGTGCGTCTCATGGTTGTTGTAAATCAGAACTAAATCTTTTCAATGTTCCCCCAACTCAAGTTAGTGTGCTTAATAGCAATTACGTATCTATCAATCCCACTCACTCGATTACCAATAGCGATGCACCTTTAGAGTTTATAGTAACTGGTTCAGGGGACTTTTACATCGATCCCTGTGACATCCATTTATACTTGAAAGTGAAACTTTTATCAGAAGACGGAAGCGATCTACCTACATCCGATGATCATGTCGTTTACACTGAGAGTAACTTCCTGTACACCGCTTTCAGCCAGCTGGAAATATTCCTTAATGAAACACCTGTTAATTCAGCTACAGCCTTATACCCGTACAAATGCTACATCAACAATCTTTTAAACTTTAGTGAAGATGCGAAACAATCCCACCTGCAATCCTGTGGGTTCTACAGCTTTAAAGATGTAGATAAGCATATTGACCGGGCTGCGAAATCTCCAAGTAACACATACGAATTTTACGGTCGACTAATGGGGGATCTACTTAATCAGGAGCGACTTCTACTCCCAGGGGTGGAACTTAAGTTGAAATTGACTAGGGCGGCTCCACAGTTTGCATTGAAAGTAAGCACTAAAAGCGGGGCTACGAGTTCTCCCCCATCCCCAATTTTCAAATTGCTGGAGACCTATATTTATGTACGCAAAGTGAAACTCACGGCTAACAGACATCTTGAAATTGAAAAATCACTTCTTTCCTCAACCGCAAAGTACCCCTTGATACGAGTGGAAACAAAGATTTTTAACTTTACACCTGGTTTATCAAATATTAACATCCCCAACATTGTTAATGCTACTCTACCCTTGAAAGTTGTAGTAGGTATGCTTGAGCATACAGCTGTAACAGGCAAGTATAAAAAGCCGTCCTTTAAATTCCAGCATTTCAATGTAAAACGGATCAGTCTTCAAGTCGATGGGCATTCACACGGTAGGGATTACGAAACGTCTTATAGCACCATTCCCTATGAGTCGCTGTGCTCTCGTCCTTTCTACGACCTGATAGCTCAAACTGTGCAGTGTAGTGATACAGGAACGGGTATTACACTACAAGATTACGTTGACAATTCTAATTTATATGCTTATGAACTAACAGCCGACCTTTCTTCGTCAGCCTCTACTCATTTAAGCGCTGTAACGAGTGGATCATTAGGATTGAATTTAAATTTTGCTTCGAGCTTACAGGTTCCTGTTTCAGTCATGGTCTATATGGAATACCAGAGTCTCATTGAACTAGACAGGGTTAGAAACGTGCTTCTAAGCGGCTAACCATGAACGAGGCTGAACTGGCCGTGTACTGGCTTCAGTAAAGGGATTCAAGCATACATATGCCAGTAATGAATTAGAAGATATAAAAATAAGAGTAAACGGAGGGTTGATATTTAACACTTCACCTAGATGGGAAACTGCTCAGGGACATTGGGCTGTACTGTACAAACTTGATGAAAACTGTATGATTCTAGTTGATTCACTGCATCAATCGACGTTATATTCATCCCCTTATATAAAGCAATTCCTAAGAAACAATAATTCGAGCTACATGAAAACCTTAACGTTTCCGATACAATCATACTCGTCACAGTTATGTGGACTCTACGCCGTTTACTTTTTACAAGGATTACTTAAAAAGCGCCCTCTTGAAGATCTCGTTAATGTATTCTCAGCTGGAAATCCCATACTCAACGATTTTATTATTGTTCAGGAAATTCTAAAAATGATGTAATTTTACTCAATAAAAGAATATTTTTTATAATAGCGTTTCAGTGTATGATTCCTCCTCGTATTCCATCTATTTTAAAAAGAAACTATAGCGTATAATAATATTACCTATATATATATATTAATAGATTTAAGACATTGTTCTTCATTTGAAATACATACGTAAACTTTAAAGAGTACTAGTTAACCTTTACGCGCACTCATGCACCTATGGTTGCCTATTAGGCTTAAAATACACACCCTTAGGGCTAAAATCTTGCGTATAAATCCCTTGACGCTAAGGAATATTTAGTCAGAGTGTTTCAAGGGATTCGTCGTAGTGGATGTGAATTACATACACTCTAATGTAATAATATTGTTTATATATATATATATATAATAATATATATATATACCTATATACTATATTATAACTATATATATAATATATATTACTATATATAATATATATATACTATATAAATATATATTATATAATATATATATATATATATATATATATATATATATATATATATATTCATTTCTGTTTCAGTGTTTTACACTCTTTGGAAAGAATTGTTGAAGAAGAAAACGGAAATATGTCTGGAACTAATCAAAAACGAGGATTAAAACGTACTTTCAGTGGAGATGGAGAAACTGTGTCAGAGTCCGTACTCGTGGAAGTAGTCGAAGAGGTGGAACTAGTGGAAGCTGTGCGGGAACTCTATGAAAATGCAGTTCGAAGGTGATAGGTGTCAAAAGACAGAATACAACCCAATCCATGCCAAAAGGGTAAGCTGTCGTTTAAATATTATTATACATAATATAATTATTAAATGGATAACAATTATATAATATATATATATATATATATATATTAATATATATATATATATATTATATATATATAAACAATATTCTATACTACATATATATTTATATATCTATATATATTGTTAAACAGATATAAATAGAATGATATATACTTATATATATTATATATATATATATATATATATATATATATATATATATATTTATATTAGCATATATATTTATATATATATAAAAAATTATTATGTATAATTATTATAACATACTAAATATATAATACATTAGGTATGTTTTATATTTAATTTCAATCTATTATATATATATATATATATATATATATATATATATACAGTGGCGTAACTAAGAGTCATAGGGCCCCCCCGCCAAAGTGGAAATGGGGCCCCCTTGGACCATATATATATATATATATATATATATATATATATATATATATATATATATATATATATATATATATATATATATATATATATATATATATATATATATGGCTTATATGCTATTTATCAGATTAGTACTCCTTTTTATGGGTGAAATTAGATATTTGCATAAAAAAGTAATGACATTTTTGGAAACAGTATGTAAAAATGAGTATAAATGTTCTTTAAAAGGGAAAAACATGTATTAAAGACTTTTCACTTTTTTGTATAAAAATTTAATCAAATTCTCAAAAACATCTTTTTACATTCTGCTTCCAAATGTATTATTACTATTTTTACTTAAATATCTAATTTCCCCCCTCCTCCAAAAAATGAGTATCAATCTAGTTGATTTATATATATATATATATATATATATATATATATATATATATATATATATATATATATATATATATAATATATATATATATATATATATATATATATATATAATATATATATATATATATATATATATATATAAAAGAAATTATAGAATAAGAATGTTAACTTACAAAAATTCGTGAATATCTGTTCTCGGCTTGTCAAAATATTCGAAAGGATGAATGCTTTATAGTTTACCAAAACGTCTTTGGCTCATTGCCATGAATTTATTAACCACTTCTTTCAGATCAAAGGAGTACGGACATGTTTCATTTTTCAATGCTTAATAAAGCTAATGCACTTAGCCTTGTTTGTGTCATTTTGTTCCTTAAAAAAGTTTTTATTAACGAGCTTTGAAAACGACCTTTCAGCTGTTGCAGATGTTACTGGTAACGTCAAATACAACTGAACTGCTGTACACAAGTATGGTAAGCTACTTGCTAAGCAGCTGTTTTCTACGAATAAAAAGTTTGCTAAATCTTTAATAGTTACCATATTTTTCATTTTCATTTCTGTAGTCATTAATGCTTTGAAGGTGATTAATTGTTCAATTAAACCGAAAGATAAATCTAAATCGTATTTTTCTACCAATTTTGAAGCCTTTTCTTGCAGCTTTTCATTTCGTAGCTCTCTATTGCTGCAGGAGCAAGAAATGAAAATAACTCATTAACATTGTTCATGCTAATGAAACGAGTAGTTATCTGTTCATTTAATATATCAAGAAATTTATTGAAAACCCTTATTCTAAAGGCTTTCAATGGGTCTTCAATTCTTTCACCAGATAAAAGCTCATCAAAAAATTTTTAATCTGTATTTGACGTCTGGAAGTAATTTTTGCTTCAATGTTCCAATGATGTGCTAACTCCGTAGCTTCTCTCACTACATCTTCAAATTTGTGTCCTAGCTCACATAAGCTTGATTTTGCTTGTCCCAATAGGTGAGTTGCTTTCTGAAGATCTGTATTTGGACTTTGCAACATTTTTGAGACCACATTGATGCTTTCCAATACAAGACAGAAAGAATAAACTCGAAATTTTCTAACTGCTTCCTGAGACCAAAGGGGCTTTCTTCTTTCACTTGACTTTTCCTTTTTTTTTATTTTTTTTTCTAACTCATAAATATTCCACTTGAGATAAGAAATGCCGAAATACTATTGTGAAATTGTTTTATTGCGCAGTAAGACATACTTGGACGATGACCACCTAGTTGGACAAAATTTCTTTAGTTGTTTTTGTGATACATTCGTTATTTGTTGAACAGCTGTTAATTCCTGTTAATACACATATACTTTTTCCAGTCTGTCATAAAAAAAATTGAAGAAGCCATATATCTTTTTACTTCAGGATCATTAAAGAACTAAATTTAATTATGAGCTGCACAAATGAATGTACTCTGCGTTCTTTGGAACATTCTTATACCGAGCGTGAAGTCCTGAATATTTCCTAGCATATTTGGCTGCTCCATTCAAAGCCTTGACCTCTGGCATTTTTTTCTAATTTAATGTTTTTGTTATCAAATACCTTAATTATTTGTTTTTCAAAGTTTTCGGCACTGCTCTATGTTATAAAAAACCACAAATTTTTCTTCAATTATAATGTTTTTGTTCATCTAAAAATTTACTATATTTGGTTGGCTTAAGTCTATTTTGACATACCTGATCACTACACTTAATTGATCTTGCTTTGAAATATCAGTGGTAGTATCTACAATAAGAGAGAAAAAAAGGCTGTTTTCTCATATCCCAAATAATTTTCTCGAGCACACTAGCACTTAATAGAGATATTATTTCATTTTGAATCTTTGGACTAAGGTATTTAATTTTGTTTTCGTTTGATAAATGTGCTTTAAGTAACGGATCATATCGGGATAGCATGTCAATAATATTCAAAAAGTTGCCACTATGCTCCCCTCTCTCTTTTACACTCTCACGGTGACCTCGGAAAGGAAGCTGACACAGTGCTAATGTCCTGGTTACATCAAAAATACGAATAAATATTGCTTTCCATTTATCACGATCTTCATTCATCAAAATGGGTAAGGTTTGATTATTTTTCCATGCATTGTAAATTAAGCACGCTCGTAAATGAGACGTACTTGCTTCATGAACCTTAATTTTTTTTTACTGAGGCCTTGCCAATTATTCATTCGTCCATCATGCCAAGCATTATGAGATTTGCATATATCACTGGAATCATTTGCTTCATCACCAAACAACCAGCATGGCTCGCAATAAACTCCATTGAGGGTAGGAGAATACCATAGCCAAAATTGTTCTATTTTTTGCCCTGCTCTAGTATACATATAATAATATTCGCTGCTGAAAGATCTGTTGCTTTCACTGTCTTTTGGAAATGGTCCGTATGGTTTGCATGATTTCTCTAAAAGTATTTTCTGCTTTGTGCTATTGTCTAATTTTTCTGGATATTTGCCTCTATCGGTACAAGCACATACAATTTCACTTTCATCAGCAGAAAATCCTACTTTTTCTGGCTCGACTGTAGGCTTTTCTAATAGGTTAATACATTTATCACTGCTACTGTTAGATGCAACAATATGAATAATAGAATCGTCATATTCACTTAAATCACTCTCTTTCTTTTTATCAAGCCAATCACTCTTTTTCTCAAATCATTTTCGCTCTTTTTAAACAAAGAATCAATTTTAATAAGTTTTTTAGCCTCTAATTCTCTATTCAATTTTAATTTCCTTTTTTGAGAACCACTCAAATAACGAACTCCCTTTGACTGTGACATTTTTGAAAATAGGCAAGATTTTACAGTACAAACCAACACTGTAGTGACTGTGTAATATTACAACTATAATTCCGTTACATTATAAAATGAATACAACACTGTCTTGCACAAGTAATAGGCGGCCTATTAGGCCTATATAATAGAAATATATATATATATATATATATATATATATATAATATATTAATATATATATATAATATATATAAATATATATATATATATTATATATATATATATAATTTTATAAATATTTATTAAATAATTATATATATATATATGTAGTTTGTGTTAAATTATGTATTTTTTTTCATATGCTTATTTATTATTTTCGTTTGTTTGCTCTTCGCAATTTTGGGCCCCTTTACCTGCGTGGGCCCCCCGCACCGCGGGGTCTGCGGGGCCGTTAGTTACGCGCCTGTATATATATATATATATATATATATATATATATATATATATATATATATATATATATATATATATATATATATATATATATATATATACTTCACCTTTATTTGCAGCGTAAGGTAGCTTAGACATAGTGAGAGCGAAATATTTCGACCTGAACCAGTTGAACACTGATGGAGTTGATCTTGATATTTCTACGGATAATGATGAGGAATATGTGCGAGCGCTACTTGAAGCTGAGAGAAAGATGAACTTATTTCTTATTCCGCAAGCTACTGATAATAGGATTCGAACTAGAGTAAGTTTCTTAAGCGTTATTATATTCATAGACGATATTACAATAGATATGCTTTTAAATATATAAATATATATATACTTATAATACTATTTCATTACAGTGTGCTAATGTTGAAACAGTCAAGGGTCAATGTGTCAATAAAGTCCGAGGTGACCGTAATGCAATTAGTCCTGTTAAGAGAAGGCTTATATCCAAGCTCGAACGCCGTAAGCTTCAACGGAATAATGAGGAACGAGTCAGATCAGAAGCATCAGTCAGTGTTATGGAAGAAGCGAACACTGCTCAACCTACTGCAGGATGTATTTCTACAAACCGACCCAATGAGGAGGGAAATCAAGGAATGGTATGTGCATTTCAATACATGATTTTCCTGTTTATCTCTATAGCTGTTCTATAACAATCTTTATTTACATACATGTTTTCTTCCCTCTATAGATTACATGCAAGAAAGCCCGCAGTCCTAATAAGAAGAGGTTAATCTCCAAACTTGAACGTCGCAGACTTCGTCGTATCGTAGAAGCCCAAAACCAAACTGAGTCAACAGGTCGTGATACAGTAGATGGTAAATCCAATCCAGATCATACAGTCCGTGATTCCGTGGGTCCTTCTCCAGTTCGCAATACTGAGACGGAAAACCAAGGAGAGGTAAGCATATTTCAAATTCTGGAATACGTATATATTACACCTATAACAATCTACATTTAGCTTACACGTTCTTTTTCTCCTTTCAACAGAAATCATCTGGAGTACCTCCCCGAAAACAATCAGACTTAAATACTGGTGAATCCGCTGAATCTCCAAATACACGTGCAGCTACCCCCGTTCCCTTATCTGAAGCGAATTCCCCCACTTCGGAATCGTCGGTAAGTTACAATCTAATTATTCTATATATTACTGAAAAATATTACTGGAAAAATATTGTTACATAATAGTATGTATACGAATGTTTATGAATTTTCATTCTTTTTCCAGAAAAAGCAGAAACAGAAAGGGAATCCAGGACGGATTGTAGATGACGGCGCTGTTGCGGGTCCTTCACGCGTAGAGGTGTTTCATGACGATGAGGAGGAGGTTGATGAACCCCCTGCACCTTTCTCGACAGAATTGTTAAAGGTAACACGTGAAGGATCTACGCGTAATTCAGGGATTATCGACCACCACCGCTACAGAGTACGTATCGATACCAGACGGATCTTTAACGGAAATCGAGACATTAACGAAGTGTTAGTAGCTGTCATTCACAGCGTGATAGAACAGGTAAGACGAGTAGTGACATATCGGGAATATACCCTCCGTGCAGGTTTCCTTTTTACGGATAGGAATGGAGGTCAATTCCATATACGAATTCCTCATGAAATGATATCTCGACCAAATCTCGCGCAGTATCTGTCGGACCGTTTTCTAGAGCTCTTTCAGTCTGGAGACCAAGCCATGCTGGATGATTTCATTGTAGATGTTCAGATATGTCATAATCCAGAGGGTAATGGTCCAATTGACCCTTCGTCTGTGAACTTTATACATAAAGACGTTAATAAAGTACACCTAAGTATAAATAACAAGAATAGGGCAATAAGAACAAGTGTAGGATGTGGGTTCAGGGCTATAGCTGCATGCTATAAGCTCCACACCCATGTACCTAAAAAACCAGACGATGCTGCGCCTAAAATAAAAACATTTTACCCTAAGGATCTACATAAAATAGGTAAAGATATTGCAGGTTGGTGTGGCCTAACTTATGAAGTACCCCTAAAGGCAGAGGATTTTGCAATAATAGAGCAGACACTAGAGTGTAGGATATTTGTTTTTGCTAAAGATAAGCATGACAAACTCGAGATAATGTTTAAGCCTCACGAACAGAATAGGGACTTACCTCTCTTTGTAATAGGATATGATCCCAAGGAAACCCATTATTATCCTTTTCCTGGAGATTCCATCAAGATAGCTTTAGGTAGTGTAGTTCCTAAGAATATCCACGGTCCTGTTTTTTGTCATCAGTGTTATAGTTTCACAGATCATTTAATTAAGCATTTACAAAATGAATGCACTGAATACAGGTGCGGACAATGCTTAACTTATAAATGTAAAGGTAAACGAGGCGATACATCTACACTTTTACACTGTGTTGATTGCAATCGTGACTTCTATAATGAGGCCTGTCTTAAATTGCATAAAGATCCTCACATGCAAAAATACCCTTATACCTTAAACGTGTGGTTTGTACATTATGTGACAATGAGATAGTAGCTGATAAACAGGGCAAACACCAACATGACTGCATGCATATTAAATGTGGAGTATGCGACGAGAAGTACGGAATAGAAGGCGATAATCACCAATGTTTCATGAAAAAAATCAAGGTTCCAACAGATGAAGCTTTCGCCAAGCGTAAGCCAACATTCACTTTTTATTATGACATCGAAACCTATAATCATAATAGTCGTGAAGAGGAAGGAGGACGCGTAAAAACGGATATGTTGCCGTATATTCTAGTGAGTATGCTAGTATGCAGTGACTGTGGTGAGAAAGAACTAGACAATTCATCACCGTGTGAGACTTGCGGTACGGCCCGAACTGAAATATTCAAACTGAATTTGGAAGCAACAGAAGAGTATGAGAAGTGTCCTGTCGATCTATTTCTCAACTATATATTCAGATTTGCTGAAAAACACAGGA
>JABUQX010119573.1:0-25000 GCA_015478945.1 Trachelipus rathkii | reverse complement strand
GTAAATCAACAGATATAGAAGAAATTATTGGGAAAATAATTAAGAGTAGAGGTGAGATTGTCATTACCTTTATATGGTGTTGTACAACAAAGCGTTTGTGGAGAGCATAGTTCCAGAGCGTTGGATGATAACATGAAGCTGCATGCGATAATGAAAAATGTAAAAACTACAGAAGAATTAGTTTATTGGGTGATGTATGGAAGATATATACTGGTATTTTGGTTGAAATAGTGCGTCGAGTGACTAAAGGGTTGATTGTTGAAGAGCAAGATGAGTTTAGAAGTTGTAGAGGATGTGTTGATCAAATTTTTACATCGAAGCAAATGAGTGAGAATACGAGGAATTTATTTATGTTTTATATACTTGCAGCTGGAGTATGAAGGATTAATAAAGAAAGCTCTGTGGCTAGTGTTAATAATTTATGTTGTTGGTGATAGGCTTCTGAACGGAATTAAAAGTACAGTATGTATATCGATATTGAAGAGGATATAAGAATAAATGGACCGGAGAATGAATAATTTAATATTAATATCGGAGTGATACAGTGATGTGTTATGTCTCCAAAGGTATTAGACCGATGGTGAAGGGTAGAGAGTGGAGAGTACCTTGCTTATCGTACGCACATAATTTGGTTTTGTGTGGTAAATCTGATGAAAGTTTTGAGAAGATTGATAGAGTGGTTTGGCAGGGTGTGCATAAGTGGAATTTGAAAGTAACTGTAGATAAGGATAAAGTTATGGAGTTAGGTGAGGAGAGTCCCTGCAGTGTGAAATCATGTTGGATGGTAAGCAAATGGAATAAATATCGAAGTTTAAAAGTTTAAGCCAGATGTTGGATGAAATGGGAACAAATGATGCTAAGTGTATCCTAATTTGATCATAGAAATGAGCTATTACGTACCATTATTGAGAAAAATGAAAATTAAATTTTAAAAAAATCGTAAATATACATGTTCACACACGTGATATATATATATATATATATATATATATATATATATATATATATATATATATATATATATATATATATATATATATATATATATATATATATATATATATATATATATATATATATATATATATATATATATATATATATATATATATATATATATATATATATATATATATATATTTGTATATGTATTTATATATATATATATATATATATATATATATATATATATATATATATATATATATATATATATATATATATATATATATATATATATATATATATATTTATATATATATAATATAATATATATATATATATATATATATATATATATATATATATATATATATATATATATATATATATATATATATATATGTATATATACTATATATATATATATTTATAGGCTTAGAATTAGATAGCCTGACAGTTTTGAGACCAAAAATTTTCTAAGTTCAAAAAAGTTCAGTTAAGTAAAGTTGTTAAGTTATGTTTTTTTAAGAAATTGTTTAGTGGCAGGCTTCTGGCATAATTTCCAGAAGCTTGCCACTAAAGGAATTTTCTTAAAAAAGATAACAACAACTTTATGAACTTAGAAATTTTGATCAAAACCACGAGGGTCTCATCAGCTATCTAATATAAATAACTTATATATATATATATATATATATATATATATATATATATATATATATATATATATATATATATATATATATATATATAATATATATAAATATATAATATATATATATATATATATATATATATATATATTGAACATACCCATAAGAAATTGACAACTGTCAAAGCCACTGTTATTCCAAAAAGTACAGATATGCAGAAGACGCACCACTTGTCGATCTTCTTCAGGTATGATGTTTTCGGCGTTGAATTCGACAGCTTTAGGATAAAGTTGTGAGTTTTAGGGTGGAAAAGAGAAGTAAAGGACAATTAATATTTCGAATGTAAACTAACTAATTTTTATTATATAATTTAAGTCTTTAATTAGTATCAGTGAACTATTAGTTCAAATGAAGTGCTTTAATAATATCCAACATATTAAAAAAAGAAATACGAATTCCAGATTCATTAAGGCTAGCGACACACGAACTGCAAGTTAGTTTATGGGGGGTCATTGAAACTCAACACATTTTCCTCGCGCTAAACTTCGAATGACTTTCTATTGCATCTAAATCATTGTTTGTAAAATTGTATCGAAAACAAAATAGAACAAAAATCATTTTTAATTGCTGACAAAAAGTTTGATTTGAACTTATTCTGACTTTCAAGGTTTACAACTCTACTCCTCTTTAAACTAGTACTGTGTATTTTATGTAGGAGGAACTTCACTGATCCTAGGTCGTGTATGGCAGACCTAAATAAGATTTGATACCGGTATTTGGAATTAGATTTTATCCATCCTAGAAAGTTCATTGTCCGAAAGATAATAAAATATAGTAATATGTATTTGCATAAATTTAAACTATATATTTGAATAGGTTTAAACAGATAAGTCCAATCAATTTATCGATTTAAACATGTTTAAACAAATAAGTTATGGCCTTTCAATTTATCGATATGAGATTTTAGACATCCGAAAAGAAAAAGATATATAACAATATATTACTTAAATAAGTTTGAAGAACTAAATTACGTCTTCCAACTTAACGATATCAAATTTCCGACAAGATTTACATGATTACCTTATTAATAATTCTTACCTTACCAATTGATTTAATAATTCTAGTATTCCCATTAAAATATATTACCTCTAGGATAGAGTAAAAAAAAAAAGATTCCTCACCTCTGTAAAGAACGAGGACTGAACAAGAAGAGCGGTTAGAGATACCATAATTCTTTCGTTAAATTCGTCAAGAGGGAAGTAGAGAGTCAAATACCCAACTGTCAACATCATAAAAGTAGGAGCAAAAGTGTTTGCAATGAAATAACTCCCCAAGTTCGAGAATGTGAGAGATACTTTGATCATATTACTTTCCTTTTAAATATATATATATATATATATATATATATATATATATATATATATATATATATATATATATATATATATATATATATATATATATATATATATATATATATATATATATATATATATATATATATTGTAAATTAAAAGTAAAATTAAAAAGTAATATAATTGCCAATCGTAAATTATGTTACGATAAAATATGATATACTCGTTAAATATTAAAAATAGAATGATTTCTTTTAATATCATTATGGTGTTTGATATAAATAATTTTATTAATATGTGTAGGCGTACCAATTCCCTTCCATTCATTTCTCCCTTCGCCCTTATCACTTACCTATCAATGATAATAATGATAAGCAAAGAAAAGTCTTTTGAAGTTACCTCATCGATCGATACAGAAATATTGACAAGTTCATATTCGAGAAGTTGCTTTGATCCAAAAAATTCGATGCCTTCTCCTTCCAAACAAAGAAGAAAGTGTTCTGCAGCGGTTTCCTTCAGGCCGAAATACTGAATAAAAGAATGACAGCTAATACAATTCTTAGAATGAAGTATTCTTTAATGCTTTGAAAAGAAAGAACCAATACTCTATTAATAATTTCGCTACAAAAAAAAGGAAACTTAAGGATTTATTCTTTTGTTAACAAGCCATTATATATTTAATTAAAGGCAAGTATGATTTCATATATACGTGAATCCTGATGTACAGGTGGATGTACGATTGTACGTATTTCCAAACATACTGCTCATGTATAGGAGGATGTCAAAACTTATTTGCAAATGTATTAACAGATGTTAAAACTTCCAAACATTGAGATGTATATATAGGAGGATATGAGAACTTCCAAACATCAAGACAAAAAGAAACTTAGGCCCGCATAGCGACTGTACTGCAAGTATGAGTACCCATACGTTCTTTACATAGTCTCAAAATTGCGAAGATCCACTTCGTTAACTCTTTTTCTATACTTGACGGTATATTCAATTCAGTTTCAATTTCAGGGGCAGCAGTCAAGTGAATTGTTTCTCTCACAGGTCTTATATTCTAGCCAACACAAAACTTCAGTTGCATAAATCACCTTTTGAAATATATAGTATCTGAAGTTGCAAATTCAACCAAAATTTTTTAATCAGGACTAGTAACTGTCAATTTTTGTCTAATATAAAAATGCAAATAAAGGAAATGAAAATACTACAAAAAATACAAAAAAAAAAAAAAAAATTAAAAAATATAATTAGGTTAGTTTTATCTAAGATATGAGAATGATGATATCTTGACGTTAAATAGAAGGGGTACTCTCAAATATACTCAAACACAAAAATTATACAGACCAATTCACAAACTTGAATGTCGAAGGGGTATTCCGAAAGCTGGAATGGACAATTCATGAAGATAGTATATTTCATTTCCCAAATAATTGGATTTGCTGAACCTTCAAATATCAAATCTGAAAAAAAAGATACTTTATAAAAAGAATTAATACAATTTGCATCTAAAATATTTTTTGCAGAAAACTATTATACTAGAAGAAACTTTGAAAACTTTAATATGATTTTTAGATTTGAAAACCACATTCCCAAAGCAAACTTAGCAAGACCTGGTCTTACCTGGGTATATAGCTCCTAACCTGAAATACACTTGACATAGCCAGACCTAGGCTTACTGGGGTATAAAACACCTAATATAAAACATATCTAACCTTACTAGACCTAACCAAATCTAAGCTTGCTGAGATAAAAGTAAACTTAAAGAATGCCGACTTAACCAGGCCTTGGCTCCCAAGGGTATAAGGTACTTAACCTAAGACATACCTGATCTAACCAGACCCAGGCCTACCGGTAGTAGCAGGATACACCACAGAGCGGAAACTTTCCTTTAGGCCTAATTCTGCCTACCCTTAGGTCTAACTCGTCTTTATTACTACTCGTCTTTACTCGCCTTTATTTTTATTTAGTATTTTTGTTTCTTGTTTTTTCGTTTGTATGACGCATAGGATATATCGCCTTAGTAATTTGGTGTTGCTTGGGTGGAGTACATGTACAGAACGTACATGTGCACTTACGTATTTTGGTTATGTGATTTTTTTGCTGTTGTTATTTCGTGTTGCTTTGTTTTGTTATTTGCGTTAATGTTGGTGTGTTAAGTTATGTTAGCGCATTCGCCCGCGCGCCTTTGTGAGGCAGCTTACATACACACACACTGATAGAACAATTGTTGAAACTCATGAAAAAAATAATTTATGAATTCCAAAACTGAAAAAACCAGTCTACACAATTAAAATAACTCTTAAAACATATAATAGTATATACTTTACCATCTGTTTATACCAAATTATCAGCTTCCTCCTGGCTCATTCATACCAACACTCTTAACATGTCTAAGAAGGGCAAATAAATTAATAACAATAAGTAAACTCATTCTCATTATGTTGTAAAACAGGCATAATCTTGGGAGAAAGAATTATCTTCAGGCTCACTGTCTATCACCAAATTGGAAAAAAAAAAGAAAAAAAAAAAAAATTGTTTATTTTTATATATATATAATATATATTATATATATATATATTATATATATATATATATATATATATATATATATATATATATATATATATTATATATATATAATATATATATATATATTTATATAACACTACCTTCTTAGCACAGCAATGGATACGGAAGCTATTTCTTTCCATATATTGTGTATTTGTACCAGAATTGATTGGCTCGTTGGCAGAATGGTAACAGCTCTGCTCCCAAACATTTCGTTGGAATGTGGATTACCTGATACAACAATAAAAATAAAATAAATTACTAAACCGAGGAATTAGTAAAAACACTGATTGAGGGATGAACAAAAGGAAAATATAATTCCTGGGAAGACAAGTGTTTCATTTTTATACTATTAGTTATTTAAATAACGAAAAGTTATGATATGTATTGTATTACAGAAATAAGAATAATCTGTTGTTTAAAAATGTTAAATTTAGTGAATAATGAATGATCCAAGAAGGGCTATTATTATAAGGATAGGGCAGTGGTTTTTAAAAATATATAAAATAATTAATTAGTAAATTATAAAAATAATTCACAAGGCGTTGGTTAATTATAGGAAAGGGGCGGGAGCCATGTTCTTTTTTTGGCTTGATTCAAGAGACAAGAGAGGATATAACTAAATTGGATTAGTCAGTGAAGGACATTTTAGCAGGGGAAAATAATTGCTATACAATCAATAATAATTAATAATAATAATAAATAATTAATAATATAATAATGATATAAACAAATCTGGGGGCAGATGAAGGAAGCAATTGTTAGTAGTGCAAGGAAGTATGTGGATGTGCTAAAGTAGGAAGTAAGAATGTGAACAGCGGAATGGGGAATGAAGAGGTGATGAAAGCGGTTAAAGGTAAAAAAAGCGTGGTAATTTACTAAAAGCAAATGATGAAGTTTCAAAGAAAGATGCTTGGAATTATTAAAGGTGGAAAAAAAGAAATACTAAAAGATGTGATATACGTAGGAAACAAGAGGGTAAATGAACAGTTGGAGGAGGATGAATCGAAGACATACAAGGAAATAGGAAGCTCTTCTGGAAGGAAGCCGAAGGGAAGTTAAGAATGAGAATAAGGGGGAATCTGCTTAATAGAATAATGAAATAGGGATGGTGCTTTTGTAACTGATGAAATGGATGGAGAGGGAGTGTGGATAGAAACTTCGAAATCTGCACAATATTAACATTAATGATGAGGTGTTAGTGAAGGTGTGTGGTTTTTGATGTGCAGGAAGGAATAGGTATTTTGGGAGGAGGTTTATAGTGAAGGAGGAGGTAATGGTAGAGGTGAGAAAGTTGAAGAATGGTAAATCTGCGGTATAGATGAAATTACTAGGGAAAATGATCAAGAGCGGAGGCGAGAATGGTGATTGATTGGATTGGAAGTTGTGTAACAAAGCTATTATGGAGGGTATAGTTCCAAGGATTGGAGGAGAGCGGTTCTAATAGATACCCTTGTATAAGGGTAAGGAGAAAGGGAACTGTAGAATTATAGGGGAATTAATTATGGAGTGTGTGAGGGAAGGTATATGTCTGGTATTTTGTTCGGAAAGAGTGCGTTCGAGGTGACTGAGGGACTGATGGTGAAGAACAAGGTGTTTAGTGGTAGTTGATGTGTGGATCAAATCTGACATTGAAACAAATGATGAGAAAATGAGGGAATTTTTATTATATTTAGTTTTATGGATTACACAGGCGTATGATAGAGTTAATAGGAAGCTTTATGGCATTTAATGGATATATGGTGTTGTGGTAGGCTTTATTAAATGGAATCAAAAAGTATGTATGAGATAGTTGAAGCGGTGTTTGTAAGAATAGAATGGTGCAATGAGTGATTGGTTTAGGATTAATATCGGAGGTGAGACAGGGTTGTTATGTCTCCTTGGCTTATTCAATGTGTATATGGATATGGTTATGAAAGAATTGGTGGAGAATGGAGTTGAGGGGAGGGTGCCCTACCTATTGTATGGGGATGATTTGGTTTGGTGGCGGATGTCTGAAGAGAGTTTGGCAGAGTAGGTTGGGTGAGAGATTTGGCAGGGTATGTTAAAAGGGGGTTGAAAGTAAAACGTAGGATAGAGTAAGGTTATGGTTTTTTGTGTAGACCAGTCCTCAGTGTTGAAGTTATGTATAGAGATGACGAGTCTGGGGAGCAGAATGGTTTGAGTTTAAATATTTAGGGGGTATGTGTTTGATTGAGAAGGAACTGGATGATGCAGAGGTAGTAGAAAGTTGTGAATCTTAGGAAGGTGGCTGGTGCAATTAAATCGTTGGGTGATGTATAAAGGGACTAGTCTTGAGTGCGCTAGTTTTTTGCGTGACCTGTGTTATGTATGGTAGTGAGACTATGTTCTGGAAAAAGAAGGTATAGATCTAAAGTTTCAATGTGTTCAGCATGGGACAATCTTAGGCATTCTTAGTGTTGAAAAGAATTTAATAAAGTGGGAATGAACAGTATTAGAGTGTGGTTTGTGGTGTGAAGAAAGGGTAAATGAGAGATAAATGAAGTATGTTGAGATGTATTGGTCATGTGGAAAGTATTTTTGGTATAGTGGAGGGTTGTGTTGGAACGACGCTGGGAGACGAGGAGAAATTATATTACGAATGTCTGAAGGAGTATTATATATTGATGTATATAAAGTGCATGATAGGAGAAGAATGGCTGGTTTGTATGGGGGCATGGTTGTTGCCCCCCACCTGGGCCAGGGATGAACCTTTTACGATATAGTGAGTGAGGGTCCGTCGCGGTCCTATGAAGCTCTAGGGTGGATTTTGTCTGTGACGAGTTTTCACTAATAATGGTACAGAGGGGCGGTAGCTGGGCTTCTTTCGACGTTTGTTCTTTCTCCGTGCTCTACTGCTTTTCTTTTCTTTTCCGAATCTTGGGCCAAAGAGGAAGGTGAAGAAAGAAAGAAAAAATAATAATAATAATAAATAATAATAAAAATAATAATAATTAATAATAATAATAATAATAATTAATAGATAATAGATAATATAATATTCATTAATAATAATAATAATTAATAATAAAATTTAATAAAATTCAGAAAAAAATTCAAATTATTTTTTTAGATATGTGACTGGTATTGAAAGTTAAGATCATTGATTTAAACCATACAAGACTGGTACGAAAAAACTAATCAGCTTCCCAGAGATTATAAGTAACAACTTTAATCACAGAGAATAATTGTTTAGTCTAATTACCAAATTTTATTATTCAAATACAAAAAGATTGAAAAATATTCCTCCGTTTTAAGAACAATTACAAGAAATTATCTACATAAATCTAAGTTAAAAATCTTTTAGAAATCGAGTAAAAAAAAAATTCTTATAGAATCACTAACACACAACCTTTAGTTAAGATTTCTTATCATTCATAATAAGTTTTAAGAAAAGTAAATAAGGAAATTAAAGTTTTGCATACCCACTAAATTTTTTAAATAGTTTTCTAACGTATGCGTTACTTCATTGTCTATTTTAAATAATAATAATTAGTAAATCAAAATCTTGAAAGATATTTTGTGGGACAGATTGTTTATTTTTTTATTAGCATATGTGGTTCAAAGAAGTTTTAATAAATAACAAAATAATAGTTGGAACAATGACTGACAGTAAGTCATAAAGCTTATATTACAAACAATGGGCTTTTGAGAGAGAGGAAACTGAGTTATGATCATAAAGACATAAGATGTGAGAAGAATACGGTCACAGGCTCACAATTCCACGATACAGTTAATGACTTGATTGATATTGGGAATAGTGGGGCAAAAAAGTCGGAATAAGTTATGTAATGTTCCATATACTTATAGCCAAAACCTTAAGCCAAACTTTGGAAACTACCGAAAACTTTCAAAAAACAGAGTTGATGAAGAGTTTTGCCAAAATAATTTTATATGAATAAAAAAAATTAGGCGTTTTAATTTAGAACAAAAATAGGGTTAGAAATTGACCCCAAAAAAAAAGGGAAAACGTACTTGTCGACTCTCATTTCCAATTTGCTGTTTGCTTCTATGATCAACAGCCAATGCTCTCTCATATACAAGACCTATGGTAAAGGAATTAAACTTTTGGGGAATATATATATTAAAAATACTACTCGTTTTCCTACATATTCTTTTTCTTTCCGTTATTAATTTTTATTTTTATTACTTAATACTTATGATTAATCATCTATATAATTTCATGAAAATAGGCAATCAAGTATTTGTATTTTCTTTAAATTATAACGGTTAAAAAAAATTTAAATAATTGACTTATTTTTCTTTTCTTTTTTTGTTTTTAATTTTTTGAAAAAAGGTAGTCCAATTTTCTTTATAAGAAATAATTAGTAAAGTTATAAGTTATTGGATCGAACAGGGACAATATAACTAAAAAGTGTATACAACAACATCATACATTCTGCTCTATGTTGCAACGATAAATAAAACTGACTTGCAAGTAGTGTTAGGTGCTTGTGGGAAATGATGAATATAATTATATAACAATAAGGTGGAACAGATAGGAAGAGATGTACTTTTAGACCAAATTCAATATGTAAAACAAATAAGAGTGTCCAGAAAGAAAAAGGTTCAAAGAAGATAGAGAACTAACTGAATTCAGAGCCAAGGTTGGAAGATTAAACTGGTTATCGCAACATACCAGATCTGACATGCCAGTAGAGGTAAGCTTTTTAAGCAAAAAATTTAAGGGAGCACGAAACTAGTGACATGAAAAATCTAATAAAAATAACAAAGAATGGAAGAGAAAGAGATCAAAATTGCCTTAAATAAACTTCTTTCAACAATGTAAGTGACGGAAACTCTCAAGTAGGATATGTCATATGTATGACATTGATAGGTGAGGAAAAAAATATCCTCTATTATGGAAATCAAAAATAGCTAAAAGAGTGGAAAAGTCCACTATAGAAGAAGAAGCTCTGAGTGTGGGTGAGGCAGCTGAGAATGCTATCTATCTGAAAACGATTTTTAAGGAAATAGCAATAACAAAGAATTGTGTGCCAAACATGTCAGTGTATGTCTGTGGTAGAATTTTGGTTTCTTTCGGTAGGTGATGGTTGATGGCCCTGAGGTGATGTACAGTCTTTGTTTATGAGTCGTAGGTGCTTTTTTTGTGTTGTTATAGTTGTTTTTATTATTAATAGTTATCCTTTAATTTTTTTATTTATTTTTGATTTATATATATATATAGATATATTCTATATATTAGATTATGCACATGATATATATATGATATATATATAATAATATATATATATATAGTATATATATATTATTATAAATTATATTATATATAGATATATATATTATATATATATATATATATATAATATATATATATATATATAAAATTAGGGATTGATACATGATAGAGTAATAGGGAAAGCGTTATGAGGTTAGTGATTCTATATGCTGTTGTGGTAGGCTTTCTGAAGGAATCAAAGTATATGTATGACGATAGTGAAGCGTGTGTAAGAATAAATGGTGGTGAAAGTGATTGGTTTAATATAATAGTCGGAGGTAAGACGAGGGTTGTTTATGTCTCCTTGGTTATTTCAATTTGTATATATGGATGGGGTATGAAAGAATTTGAGGGTGGGGATGGCAGGAATGGTGTGTAGAATGGTGGAGAATGGATTTGATGGAGGGTGGCCTACCTATTATGGGGTCGGATGAGTTTGGTTCTTGGCGAATCTGGAAGGAAGTTGAGGAGGATTGGTAGAGAAATTTGGCCGGGTGTGTAATAGGAGGGGCTTGAAAGTAAAACGTGGTAGAGTAAGGTTATGGTTGTGAGTGAGACAGTTCTGCAGTGTGAAGTTATGTTAGATGGTGAGCAGCTAGAACAAATGTCTATGTTTAAATATTTAGGGTATATGCTTGATGAGAAGGGAACGACGATGCAGGAGTGTAGTAGGAAAGTTTGAATGGGCAAGGAAGGTGGCTGGTGCAATTAAATCGTTGGTGAAGCAAAGGGACTTAAGTCTTGAGTTCGCTAGGGTCTTACATGATGGTATGTGGTTACCTGGTTATTGTATAGTAGTGAGACTAGGTCTGGAATAAGAAGTATAGATCTAACGATTCCAATGTGTTCAGATGGACAATCTAGGGGGGCTAGTGTGAGAAGAAATTGATAAAATGAGGAAATGAACGTATTAGAGCAGTGATTCCCAGAAAGTGGAAATGAGAGAATAAATTGAAAGTATGTTGAGATGGTTTGGGTCAATGTGGAAAGGATGGAATGATAGTCGTTGGTTTAAGCGGATGCTATAGGGTGAGTGTGTTGGACCGCCGCTGGAGACGAGAGAAAGTGGATTTGAGTCGCTGACGAATGCCTGGAGATGAGAAATGTGAGTTTGGCAGAGCGAGAATAAGGTGCATGATAGGAGAGAATGGCGGGGTTTATGGGGCATGGTTGTGGCCCACCTGGGCCAGGGGAATGAACCATTCCATTGACGATTTACATAGTGGGGTCCGTCGCCTGTCCCATGATGCTCATAGGTGGATTTTATCTGTGTGACGAGCCTCACTAATTAATGGTACAGAGGGGGCGGTACGGCTGGGCTTTCTTTTCGACTTGGTTCATTGTTCTTCCTACTGCTTTTCTTTTCGATGCTTGTACAACGCACCTTACCCCCAATTTGGGGAAAGGAGGTGGAAGAAAAGAACAGGGAAAGAAATTATATATATATTATATATATATATATATATATAATAGATAATATAGTATATATATATATATTATATATATATATTTTATATATATAATATATATATAATATATACCGTATAGTAAATATGGGGTTAATTTCTGAGCTACAGTTTAAATTTAACCTTATAGCTATGTATCTAACTTTAAAAATTATCTTCCTCACAACTGAATAGGTGATTCATTATGATTTGTATTTTATGAATTAGAGAAAAACTTTGGGTTAGTAATCATGTTATTTTCTTAAATAGAAAGTGTATAAGTCAAACATGAAAATGTTAACAATTTAATGTGTAAAATTAATGCAAACTTTAATATAACAACCTTGCTCTTTAACGTTCCCTTTCCATTGCCCATTTGGATATTTTAACCAAGTTGGGTTGGGAAAATATTTCCACGATTTTTACGAATATTATCTTCAAATATCCTATACTCCTGAAGTCCTCTGGACAGATATGTTTGTTTGGCGTGGAGGTACATTCAGATCTCTCTCCATTCGCTTCTCTCACATTTGCTCAGATGTGTATTTGAATTCCGCTGGAAATTTTATCACTTCACTGTTTAAAGAAAATTAGAAGGCCATTAGCAATTGACAATTACTCGTATACACATATTATAATACTTATACTATATAATATATATATATATATATATATATAATATATATCATATATATTTATATATAAGATATAATATATATTATATTATTATTAATTCATATAGTAATATATATATCATATATATATATACTAATATATATATACTTATTATATATATTATATATATTATTATATATTTATATATATTTAATTATATAATATTACAAATATATAAGATATAATATATATATATATATATATATATATATATATATATTATAATATTATATATATATATATAATATTATATATATATATTATATATATATCAATATATTATATATTTCTATATATATATATATCAGAAATTGGAGAGTTCCTAGGGAACCGAATCTTCAGTAAACTAAAAGCAAAAGAAATATTAAAATTCATTCTATGTAAACATTTCGATATTGTACATCAAATAAAGTTCAGGGCCTTTTATAAATCAATCAAAAAAACTATATTAAAAATTGTTAATCGACCATTAAATATTACTAGTGATAAAAACTATAGCTATATAAAAAAATTGATGAAGTGTAAATTGTTACTACTGACTTTGAACTTTTACTTTCATACAAATTTTTTTAATACTTTTGATTTTTAACTATAGATATTTTATTTTATTATTATTATTATGGTAATAATATTGACTACTTATTTGATGAAAACAATTTTTTAGAAAAGTGAAATATAATGTTAACCTAATATCCTATAAAACTGATTATAATGAATGATTTTAATATTTTTTTTTTTTTGTTTTATATACTAGGTATATATATATATATTCTATATTATATATATAATATATATACTATATATATATATAGATATATTTATATTAATGATATATATATATATATTAATTATATTTCATATATATTTATTTTTATATTATATATAATATTATTTTATATATATATAATATCATATTTATATATTATAGTAATACTATATATATATACTGATTATATAATAATATAATAATAATATTATATATATTTAATATATATATATTAATTATATTATCTATATATATATATATATATCTAATATATATATATACTATATATTTTTTATATATTATATATATATACACGTATATAATATAATATTATAGTATATATATCTATATACTACTATATATATATATATATATATATTAATATATATATATTATTATATATTAATATATTATCATATATATAACCGTATATATATTAGATATAATATATATCATTTATATATATTATATATATATATATATATATTATATACTAATATATCATATATATATTTATATATATATATTTTAGTATATTGTATAGGATATATAATATATATATATTAATATTAATATATATATATAATATTTATAAATATATATTAATAATATATATATAGTATATCTATATATATACCAAAACTTTTAAAATTTATAAAGTTATGTGATTCTTGCTTACCTAACTACAATAATGTAATACTATATATCTTCATTGCTAAAATTACTTTTCTTAAATTTGAAAAAATTTTTCTTACCTTTGCCTTTTGGCATCTTTTGTGTTTGCACCCATTTCTTATAAGATTTATTTGTGTTTGGAGGATATTAATAAAATTATGTTGTGAACCTGAAAAATTATATATACGCGTATTATATATATTATATATATATATAATAATTATATTTATATATATAATATATATATATATTATATATAATATATATATTATAATTATTAATATATATATATATATATATATATACATATATTAAGCCGACGGGGAAGTAATGGAAGATTTGCTATTTGTCATATCCTAAACCCGTTAAGTTACGCTTGTATCAATACATGAATAAAGGCCAATGTGCTCTATATTGACTGTAAAAATTTTATCTTTACTATTCTTTAAAAAAAGTTATTGACTAAAACTGACCTTTCCTTTTTTCTCTATTTTGGGGTGAGATGGCAACCAAGGGAAGAATGGAAAAAGCTCTGATTGCCAAAATTTGACACAGTAAGACATATATATACTGATATTATATATATTATATATATTATATTATCTAATACCTAATATATCTGAAATATATTATATATTATTTAATATATATACTATATATATATATATATAATATAGTATATATATATTATCATATATATTTATATATAATATATATCATATATATATATATTATATATATTAATATATATTATATATACGTATATATTTATATATATCTTATTTATATATATATATATATATATATATATATATATATTAATATATAATATATATATTACTTATATATATATGTATATTATAATATTTTCATTTTTTCTTAGAACAATACCATTTTTCCCTTTCTTACCCCTAACATACTTTACATTACTTTTCATTACCAAAACAAAATTTTTTTTATGGCGTGAGATGAAAATATAGGGGGAGATAGAGCACTTTATGCAAAAATATTCTCACAGTGAGAGCGCTATACATACATAAATATATATAATATATTCTTATATATTATATATTATAATAATAATATATAAATATATTTTATATAATATATATATATATTATTATTATAATATATAATTATATATTATATATATATATATTATATTATATATACTATATATATTAATTTTTTAAATTTGGAGGGAAAAAATGGGAAAAGACCAAATTACCCATTTTACCCCAAAAAAATTTTTTAGGGTTAAACAGTTCCCCCATTATCCCCAAAATTTTTTTAGGGAAGTATTGACTCAGCTTGTTCATGTCAATGGCGGTACCCAAGCTTTCCAATTTTGCACCGGTTTGTTTCAAACTCATTAGTTTGCGTCTGTAGACCCTCCATCTTTTTTTAAATGATCAGATAAATCGAGATTTTCCCCTCCATTTCAATAGCTGCTACTATTGTCAGGCATACTTTTGCATGGTATATCAGAGTTTTATTGTAATATATATTTATTATATCAGAAATAAGCTAAACAAAGCCAGTTTAACTTTTCAAAGATCTGTTTCCTTCAAGTTAAAAGTATGGTTTCCTTTCTTACCCCGTATTTGAACCTTTCCACTCTTACCCCGTCGGCTATCTCTTATATATATATATTATATATATATTATACTAATATATATATATATCATATTAATTATATATATAATATCATATATATATATTATATCACGCCGCAATTAGTGGCCGGCGGTGGGACAGATGGGGGACGTTTTTCATATCCCGTAGGGGGGCGGAGGAACCCCTGCAACACCCAAATACTAGAGCAGGGTTCTGAGACCCTCTCGAGGGGGGAAATAGTCTCCACTTTCGTCTCCCCAAGAGCCGAGAGACCCAACTCTGCCATCGGTCGTCTTACCTTGGGGTACCCATTAGTTTAAAAAAAATTAAACTAATGAGGTCCCAAGGGAGACCGCCACCGGAAGCAGCGTCTGGTCTCTCCGCCGTCGGCCGAATGAAAGGGTATTTTGCAATGTATATTTTTTTATATATATTATAGTATATATATATATATATTTATAATATATAATAATATATATATATTATATTATATATATATAATATATCTATATATATATATATATTATATATATATAATATATATTTACCAGTATATATTTTAGCGTCGGTGGGTGACTCGAACCCTTAGCATACTTGGTCTCCCACTCACCCCTAATGCATTTTTGTAAATTTTTTTTTGTAAATCCCGGCCCTTATAGTCGTTCATAAGCACACAAAAAATAATAATTAATTCTATAAATAAAATTTTTTTAAAGTTTGAATAACGCTGAGTCGCCTGACCGTTGAGGGGTGAAGCGGACCACCACTGAGGGGTGACCATCTGTTTGAATTCGTCTTTTACGTATAAATTCAATTTTTTATTTTAATTGTTTACTTATATAATAATTATTTATCATATTAAAATTTGTAATAGGTAATAAATTAATAATGATAAAATAATAAGAATAAATAAATGTCGTCCGATTCACCCCTCTCCGCTCAAAAATTTTAACATAAAGTGTTATTTATTTCGTTTTTTTATTTATTTCATTATTCATTAAAATTTTCACTTAAGATAAGTAACTTTTTATTAGTATTTAAATTCATTATACATAATAAAATAATTCAATAATAATCGAAAAATCGAAAACGAATGTGTCCGGTCACCCTTCCATCATTTTTACAGCAGGTGAATCGCAAGTTAGCCGTTTTTTGCCCACTATATGTTGATCAAAACTTGCTTGCCAGTTAAGCTAACATAACTCGAGTGTATCCACTGAAAAAATATTTAAACTCGATCCACAATTTTTCTTTTATAACGAAGTTAAAATTTATATTTTTCAAAGGTAAAATTTTATTGAAGAATTTTGTACCCTAATTTCTACATTGTTTAAAAATAAAAACTTTCTAGAATTTAAGATGATCTAAATAAATGTAGTACTACCGCGTTGCTATTAAATGAGCGAAAAAAATTTTGTTTTTATTATTTTTGGATTTCATGTAGATGTGGAGGAATCACCCTCCTAAGGGTGGCCCATCACCGCCTGACGCTTAATTATATATATAATATATTATATTATAGTATATATATAATATATAGTATATATATATATAGACTATTATATATATATATATATATATATTTAGATATATATGTAATATTATTAAAGGAAATATTTTATATATTACTTTATATTATTTTATTTTATTATTATTTTTACAAAATTCGTTTTGCAAATTTTTTTATTTTTTTTTAATATATGTAAACATAATTTGCCGCACAATTTAAATTATTTAATCGTTCACATTTTCGACTTATGGGGAAAATATTATGCCAATTCAAATATTTAAAAATCGGAACAAAGCAATTGTAGCATATCTTAAAAAAATGAGAAAATTAGCCATTTAAAATTTTGAATTTTAATTTTTGCTATTTTTTTCTTTAACATATATGTGTTAAATATCGAAAGAATCGTAAAAAAACTTCAATATTTTTTTAAAAAACATTTTTTAATCACGGATTGATAATTAAATTTAACGTGCGTGAATCAAGTCAGTTAATACTAAACCACAATTACCATATGAGACAGTACAGAGGCACATGGCTTATCAGGACTGCCCAGTCAACCCTAACCAAACTGGCCTCATGCAAATCACAAGACCTAACATTTTGCTCTCCTAACAAATCACATTTTGCTTATTAAAAAAATGATATATATATAAAACAAGAATATAGACCTTAATAACTAAGTTATGCAACATGCAGTATACATTAATAACTATTAAATAAAAGCTCTTTAATCGTCATTTCATATCTATGTACTTTGAAATTTCACATAAATCTCTATGAAAAAATTAAGATCATGTTTGGCTTCACCCGAAAATAAAATACAATTAAGAACTCTCAAATCATTCATACAAAAGGGACTGATCATTAATTTTTTTTATTCTTTTGGTTAATATATTGAATTTTTAAAGCATGACTAAGTCGTGTACATCACTGTATTAAACTATAAAACGTGTTCTCTGCAAATAATAATTAAAATGTTGATGTTTGCCTAAGATTTGTAAATTTTTGCAATTTTAAGAACAAATTTTAAAAAAAATTTTCTTAACGAATAATCTTTGTGTTCTTGTAGGGTATCTGCAGAACAATTTCGTTGTTAGGTTCATTGATATATCATTTACTGCGTTTCGAGCCCGGACTGCCAGCCCGGTGACACAGGCGAAATGCATCGTTTCCAGACCGTTTGCGCATCTACGTACGTAAACGTCACAGTCAGACTCCTGTTGTTAAATCCTCGATTTCGGAATTAAACAAAGGGTCGCTCGCGGAAGAATACTTGTTACAACAATCTTTTAGAAAAATGAACGTTTTGATTACCAAATTTGTTAGCATATTAACAGTTAACTTAATATTTTTTATTAACGAACATAAGAATTTAAAAGTTCATTAAAATAATACATTAAGATTTACTATTGTCAGCTGATCCGACGGGCGCGATCGGCCGTTTCCAGGTACTCAAATTCCTGTTTCTAATTTGGTTATTGTAATTTTTTTCAATTCCAAGCTTCTGTTTAGAACACGGGCTGGACTCGGGCTTCTGGAAACGCAGCTTTTGATTAAAAAATCGAATATGTTTCGTTACAAAATTGGCAACATAGGTTTAATATTATTGTACTTCAATCCAATGTTACAATTTTCGGACCACTTGTGTGTGTGCATCTACCACAATCTAATTAGATTGTGGTGTACCTTTCCAGTCAAAATTTCCCGCAAAAAATAAAAACATTTAAATTGCTTTGTATTTCGGAAAATTTATTTATAAAGTCATACATAATTTTTAGTATTTATCGTGTGTAAAATTTTGTTTAAGGAAAACTAATATGTGTTTTAAATATTGCTGAATCTATTTTATTTAGCGAAGCCAAATGGTGCTTTCTGTTTATAGTAGTTAGTAATGTTATGGCTACTGCATGTGTGACCATAACTGTCAATTCCCCCCTTGGGCTACATGTTCATTTTTTTTTTTTTCCTGACTATCACAATGGATTTTGGTTACAGAAATTTGACAAAGCCCTGGTGCTTTGTGGTTTGCAGGAGAGCTGTTTGTTGTGGGTTGACTGGACAGTCTCGATAGGCCATTTGGCTTCTTACTGTCCTATATTTCTTATTTCTTATGATAAAAACAAATTTCTTCAAGTATTACTAATCATTCTGGTGAATCATACACTCTCTCAATTTCTTCATTTCTGGGATGTTTCTAGGAATTACGATTTTATTGAAATGTTGTGATGTTTTGTTAAGAGATGGAAAGACAGGTTTGGAAGGGGTATAGTTCTAGTTCTATTAAGTCAGTATTAAGTATTAAATCTATTAAGCTTGCCAGTTTGCCTTATAATTTTTTATTTTTTAAGGATTTGTGTTTGGGGTGTTTTATGTTGAAATGTGATTAATATTGAAATGTGATCAGAGGAAAGAGTTTGAAAAGTTTGTCATGTTGTGGTAACTTGAATATGGTTAGAGCAGAAGTAAATATCAGGGGATGTGGAGTTCTAGTTATGTTGTAAAGGTCATTGGGTAGGATGGTTTCTGAAAAATTTTATGTTCAAAAATTTATAAGTCAGAAAGTTAATAAGTTAGTTTTTTAAGCAAATTACTTTAACTTTGAATACCTACCTTAAAAATAAGAATTTTTCTTAAAACTTAACTGTTAACTTAACTTTTCTAATTAAATTTTTTTAACTATAAATTTTTTCAGAAAATTGAACTGATTCAAATATAACACCCCTAATATATATAAATATATATATATATATAGAAATATATTATATATATATATAATATATATATTATATATATATATATATATATATATATATATATATTATATATATATATCATGATATAATGGTTTTAAAGTGTGATAATAAGTATAATGGAACGTCACGAAACAAATTTTGTTGTTACAAAATTTTTTTCCTCCTTGAATAAGATTTGATAGTCCTTAGATAACTCTGCCTCTTGGCTTTTGTACCTAGCACTTAAATCTTAGTTAGGTAAATTTGATTTGGCTGAGAGGTAAGAGAATAGGATAGTGGAGATTAGTAAAGAATATTTGAAAGGAAATGAAGAACTTTACCTCTATACCCTTGCAAAATTGTTGATTTATTTTTTTTTCACAAGCACGACTTACATAGGACGGATTTGAATTGAAATGTTCTGTAAAAGTTCTGTTAAAACTCTGGTGAAATTTGATTGGTTCGATTATGGATATATTCAATAACAACTAGTGAGATTGATAGGTTTGATTATGATATTTTAAATAAAATTCTATATCCGAAAATAAAATACAAAATGAGCAAACGAAGATATAATATTGCTGAAAGTAATATAATAGTCTTTTATATCCTCTCACTGAGAGTGCAATGAAACCATGCAATTAAAATTAAAGTTTTTTACGAATAATATTCTGCGAAGGAATCCTTGACACTTGACAGCAGCCGTCTAGAGGTTCTTCTCTTTGCTACTGAGCGGAGCAATTTGAGTTCTTTTCGAGAGTCATTGAGTGAATTTATACTTAAGTCAGGTTCTACTACAACCTGACATAGTCTGATCAATGAATACTATATACTGAATTTGAATTTATCTATCACGATATGTTTATCCATGTCTTTTCCCATGGAAATCGTGAAATCACTGCTTGCTTCAATCAGTTTCTCCACTGGAGACAGAGTGGTAATAGATTAACTACAATGGGGTGAGTAGACAAATGATTGGACAGTTTGTCATCTCCCCTTTTTTCATAACACACTCCTGATCTTTCGTCATCACCAAACAAATCGACTTCAGAACTCACCAAGCCAGAGGGTTAGGTGTTGTTAGGTGTGTGCATCAGACTATATCTCCAACCTTTTTCTGTGGCCACTCCTGATGATAGAATTTCTAATGTTTGAGCAATTCAGCTGTAAGCTCTCCATTAATCCTGAAGTCTCCAAAAACTCTTACCTATGAGCAGTTAGAGTCTCATGGCTAAGTCTTGTTGTGAGGAAGGAAGTTGTTTCCATATGGGTGGAAATTCATAAAATAGAACGTTTTAATTACATAGTAAGTTATGGAATTTCCAGCGTGAAGAATTGCAAAGCAGAAAGCAGAACCTAAGCAGTTTTTTTTATTGAAATCGTATTCATTAGAAATACTTGTTAACAGTATGTTAACAGTTACCGTGACGATTTGTTATACACTGTATCATGTATGGCATACAGGAGTGGTATCAGTAAATTTATATTTCCTCGGCAAACTTGATATCAGGAAAGGAATTTGAAAAATAAATTTCGATAAATTCAAGTCAGTTTGAAGGATTGAGATGAGATTGCTAACGAGATGAATACCATTGCATGTACTTCAAAACTCCTAGTTATGACATTTTTTGTACCCTTAATCCTTTTGTCTATTCAAAGATAGAACGTTTATCTTGTTTTTCAGGTGAAACATAATAATATTATATGCAAATACTTATGAAGATGTTCTGAATATGAGAAAGTCCAAGCTTTTATATTAATAATGTATTTATTAATTACTGTATTTTCGATTTCTTAAGATTCTTTAGTATATTATTTAATACTTTTATTTTTTTTATTTCTATTTGAGAAGTGCAATTTAGGCGATTATTTTTATAAAAAAATATGAAAGCATTAAAATATTAAAATTTACTAACTAAAATAGAAGTTTACAAACTATATATACTACACATCATGAAGAGAAGAACACATTATACTTCTCTAAGATCTTAATAATTCTCTAAATAATAGTATTACTGCTCTCATTAATGCTTTAATTTAGATAATATCTGGTACTATTAGTACTGGTGAATTTATATCAATGCCGTGGTTAAAGTATTAATAGTATTAATCATTGGTATATACAAAATTTTCTTGCAACTACAAATTGTTTTCATGTTTTCTCAAGGAATTACAGCTCTCCCTATTGTTGGTATTAATAGTATCTAATCACTAACAATTTTATTCACATAATGATATTAATAGTATATAATCATTGGTATATTAGTACTTTTTTATAATTCAGATTTCGTTATATCAGAGACTATTAGTGGTCTGCTGCAGAAATGACGTGTAAAATGCCCAAACAAAACTATATATTGATATTACTATAGTATCTTAATCTATTGGTTATTAGTACTTTTTTATAATTGCATATAATTAATATTTATTAAGTGAATGTTAATAGTTCTAGTCTCTAGTATTTATAAGAAGTGAGTATTAATTATATTTATGTATATATTCAAGTGATAACAATATATATATATGTGTGATTATATTTATATGATACAAATGTGAAATATATATATGATAGTGTTTACTAAATTAAGTATAATTGCTCAATAATATTATATTCATTATTACATATTATTACAGAGTATTATCATTCATCATATTAGATAAATATCAATGGTGGCTTTGTCATTAAACATATTATTATTATAAGTCGTTAAAATTAGTACTTTTTTAATTGGAATATTTCAATATTTGTTATTTATATATTATATCCAAATATATATTTCACATTGACCATTTCACCTATAATTTAAATATCTTTTTATTGTCTTATTAATAAACAATAAGACTTAGAACTTTCACAATGAAATAATCTATATGCTATTATCATTTAGGCAATGACGTCATTATCAAAATGATGTTCAAAGGTGTGGTGGAAAATTTCTGTAAATAAAGAACCTCTTCTTTAAAATTTTTAAAATTCCATTTATGTCAAGTTTTCTATTGTCTATAAAAAATTTGTATATATCTATATGAATAAAATATATAGGTATGCAAAACATTATTAATTCGATATATTTAACTACCAACATAGGCTTCTAAACATTATGTATAAATATTTGAATTTTAAATTTTTATTTTCCTAGGATCTAAATAGTGTTTTTATTAATTTATATGACACATTAATCCAAAGTAAATAAGTAATAATAATAATAAATAATGTATTCTTTATATTTATTTATGTATATCATGTTTTACACAAATATCTAATATCAAATGCAAACAAACTAATAATGAAATAATTAATATTTATTTTTAGGTGTGCATCAAAATTTTAGAATAGAAATCGTGATTTCCCTAAGCATTTTTTAAAATATATACTTGTTTTTTTCAAATTAATATAAACAGTATTCATAATTGCATTGTCTCTCTGTATCCTAAAACATTAATACAAGTTTTACTTTTTAATATAAATAATACATATATATTATCTTCTTTTGAATAATAATTGAAGGTTGCATCAAGTATCCACAAAACCTCGAAACGCGAATTTTAACACTATCATTCAAATGCTGAATAAGTAATAAACTCTTTCTTAAAAAAATCATCACTCAGAATTTTTATCTCTCTATATATAGATATTTTATACAGCAACTTAAATTTTGGAAGAGTGTAAATTTTATTATAGGAAAAATTTAGGTCTAGATTATTCACTTTATAAAAGAAAGTCTGAAAATTAGTTTTTAATGCTCATGTGAATGATTTAAGCGAGTAAAAAAGCGTAATAATTTTATATTAATTGCTCTTATAATATTTTCAGAGAAAATATTATTTTCAATTTAGAAATATCTTCTAGGAGTCTCCGAATATGCTCTCACAATACATTTCTCAAAATTAGATAGACTCCAATAACTGATTTTAATAAAATATTATAAAATCTAAGTTTATAATAGGTGTCTTATTACAGGAGTTGGAGTAGGGAATTTTAAAATGAATAAACCAGAGTTGGGGTCGGAGTCAAAGTTGTAGCTCATCTTACTTATAATTAACCAACTTAATAATTTATTATTAATTAAGAGTTATAGTTGATCAATCATTTTTACCTCGTGTTATTAATAAACTCTCCTATTTTTGAGTGTTTTGTAAAAATGTTAACGTCTTTTTTTAACTTATATGTTTTACTACACAATTTTAATTATTTTATTAGTAAACTTATTAGACACAGGTTTCAGATTATGCGTTGTTACTCATTAATAAATAATTAAATGCATTGAGGATTAATTGCTTACTAGTGACATTTCCAACACAATAATAATTCTAATAGCAATTGATGAAATAAATTTCATTTTGTTTACTCTATAACTTCGGTTGTACGTATATTATAAAGATAGTTCTCTCTTGGGTTGTAATTAATGTGTCCAAAGTAGTGGAGTGCAAATGAATTATGAGAGAAACGCATAATATATAGTGAAAATGTATATTTTTATCTCTTATGATAAAATGCACTAATAGTGTTATATACCAACGCACATAAGCGTAAAATATGAGAGAAATTATATAATATTATATTTATGGTATGTTACTCTAATTAAAAATATTGACAACGGTATGTAATTGAAGTTATAATTCGATATAAATTTCAAACATCTCCAGATATTTATTTAAGACACCTAAATCAAGTATAATGAAATTTTAATTTCTCTTTCTGCTTATTATAAATTGCTATTTCTTATATTTACTTATATTACATTAGTTATATAATTACATATCTCGTCTACTAGTCAATACCGACACATGTCTCTCGTTAATAATCTTCGTCCTTC
>JABUQX010119572.1:0-30359 GCA_015478945.1 Trachelipus rathkii | reverse complement strand
TGATATAAAAAAAAAAAAAAAAAATAAAAAAGAAAAAGAAAATAATTTTATAATCTCAATATTTCTTAAGCAAAGATAAAAAATAAGAGTTAATTATATATAGATAAATATCAATATATATACTTATATAAGAAAAAACAATACAAACAACAGTACAAATTATTAAATTGTAACCCGATTGGCATCACCTAATATAATACCCAAAAATCCATATATATAAATAATCTATAACTCTACATAAAAATATAAGCACAAATTCCAACAAATACTTCATACATTTAAGCACTGCTAACCAAATTGTGCTTCCTTATCATATAGCTCCCAGATATTCAGGTATTCAACTTTACACAATCAACAAAATAACACAAGGAGCCTCTTATATAAACTATATCACAATAATACCTTAAATCACAATTAAACTTAAAACTATCATAATAAATTATTACCCATTTCTCAGTATCACCTTCCCTAACTTCTCATAACCAAAAGCCCACACCACATAACTAATAACCATAGAAACAACATAAAAAATAACTCCATAAATTACCCATTCCTAAAACACCTCAACTATTATAACATCCAAACAATAAAACTTCAAACATCACCCTTCCACAACACAAGAAATCCAATTAATAAACTTTTCACTTCATACCTACATCTACCAAAAATACACCAACATACAAGAAAAAACTATAAGCGAATACTCTTAAAGTATTAAAATATAAGCACACACACCGATCATCCATCACAAAAATCCAAAGCACCCTTACCATATCCTTTCTCCACGACACCCAATAAAACTTAATATAACATCCACACTTTATTCACCACATCAAAAAACAAACAAACCCACCAAAACTTACAAAAAAGTCTACTTCACCCCAAATCAAAACACTATCAATATCCAAATAAACCATATACCTCATCAACGGTTCCCAAAAACCATACGTCCACACCCCCAACCCTTGACCCAACGTTGCCATACTGTGAAATTGGAAACAAACAAAAATGGTTTTAAACATATAATAAGAATTGAAATACCCTGGTTATTAGGAGGATAGACTTTAGAAAATAATTAAATAAAAAAAAATAAAAAATATATATAAAAAAAAAAAAAAAAAAAATAAATGACAGGACAACAACAACAAAACAAAATCAAAACCATAGCTCATGTACCACAGTCAAAATCACATACAAAAAATATGGCAACTACTACCTCACTCCAGGGCGGACTCTAGACTTTGCTGGGCCCGGGCGACAATGCTTTTGCGGGGCTCTGGCCTGTGTGTTTTAAAGAAAACTTCAAGGAGAAATTAATATATATCGGAAGGATTGAGATTATCTTCAACAAGAAGAAGCCTCCAAATATGAGTAATCAAAACCCTGGGACATTGTAATGGGAATATAATAAATTATAAGTATATATAAATATATATAAAACAAATATCTAATAATAAATAAAATATAAATAGAAATATATAAATATAAAATATACTAAATAACAACAAACAAAAAAAAAATAAATAAAATATATTATAATAAAATACTAATAATTAAATAATATAAATATAAAATAAAAATAATATAAAAAATAATAAAAATATATAATAATATATATATAATATTATATATATATATATATATAATATATAAATTATAACTGCATTCTATGCCACTTAATCCTTAAGTATGAAGAGAAGAAAAAGAGCTGCTACGCCTATAAGAAAAAAAGCCAAATACGAATAGCCGGTCTTGGTAATAATTCTCAAAGTAATATAATGAGCATACAAATTTCGAAGAAGACTTCTCTCTAGAAAGGCTAACAGTAAAAAAAAAGAAAAAAATAAAATATGATAGCACATGAATCTATAAAGATACATAAAAATTTGGATAGACATACCAACAACACCGTTAGTTGGCATGATTTAAAACTAAATATAATCGATCTTATACCATTCAATAAAAGCTAACGTTGAAAACTCTGACTCTTCAACCCAAAAGCTTTACTATAGCTATCTAAAATATATGGTGTTCCACCTTATGCTTAAGAACGTTTCCAAATCCTATTACAAGGTAGTACATGCACAAAGTATCAACCAATTTTACAAAATCTAGACAAAAGATATCAATTTAATATATGTTGATAATAATAATCAACAAAAACGTAGTATTAATACATAATTGAAATTTTAGAAGCATCAAAAACTGAAGATGAAACAACTCATTCGACTGACATCGACTATGACAAAAAATAATTTACTTTGAAAATATTCTTCAGGTGAGAGTTTCGGACTAGGCCGTATCATTTAGTTCATAGGAAACAAAATTTTTCTTCGTCTTCTCCTATACTGGCTTTGAAATTTCTCTTGTTCAAATTTCCCACTTCGCAGCTTAGCTCTTCTGGCTGTTACCAGGCCGAGGCCGAATTTCCAACATCAGCGGTACTTCATTTAACCAGATTGAACGAAAGCTGAGTGCTGAACTGCGTAGTCCAGTAATAGCAGTTACTGCCATAGTGTACCTCGATAGATATAGTGAGGAGTGGAAGTAATGAGTCAGACAACACAAATCACACCAAGGTGAGCAATCGCGGTGTTCTAAAAGACGGATCACCGTAAGCAATACCACAGCGGAAATGCACAGTTAGAAAGAAGGGACCACAACAAAACAAACTGATGTGTAACAAGTAGAACCATACACTCAGCGTTCGTACAGGAGGACAAATCTAACACGATCGCCAAACTTGGGTTTATAGGATAATAAAAGAAAAAAAAAACAAGCACACAAAAAAGAAAAGCACACACACACAGAAAAAATAAAAAATAAAAAAAAGAAATGACCAGAAATAAAAAAACAAAATCCCGAAAAAAAAAGATAAAAACTAGCAACCCACAACTATAGTCACAACGATAACTTCACACTAGACAACAATACAAACAGACAACATTGCAGCGGCACACACAAATAGTCAAGCACATCAAAAAGAGCTCCTGAATACACTATAGCCCCCTCATACATAGACAACAATAACCGTGACACGACTAACATAGAAAAAACGAAGTATACCAGTAGAAAAAAACCTTAAAACAAGATCACTAACCAGACACACCTAACAAAAAAACACATCCATCCACAACAAAACACATCCCCACCAAAAAAATACCTGCGTACATAAGATAAGATTAGGGAAAAATAAGATATAAGATAGAAAAATAGATAAAAAAAGATAAGAAAATAAGTAAAAAAAAGAAATAAAAAAGAAGTAAAAGATATAATAAATGAAAAAAAAATAGAATAAAAAGAAATAAAAAAAAAGGATAGATACCCTTATGGAATTGATACTGGCGCCATGATATACTATTAGAACTTACACATACAAAAGTACCCATAAACAGGCTAAAAGAATCACCCCAACAAAAATAAATAATAAAATACGCGGGTCAAAACTGAACATATCACCGAATAGTGTACAAATACTCAGGTAAAAATCGACAAAATATAGGGGCCAAAGATATAAGAATAGTTATAACAGGGCGGGAAGAAGACAACATGGAATGATAAACAAAACACGTAAAGTAGAATCCCTAAAAATAACTTTAGTCTAAAGAAACAGTGTAAAACTGCATTAAAAAAATCATATAAACAAAATAACATCCAAAACTTCGAAAAAATAAGTAACCAAAATATTAAGGTGGAAAAGAAAAATAAAAACATAATATTTAAAAGCCAAAACATAAAAAAATAAAAAAATAAGTATAATAAAAATAGGTATATAATAAAGTAATCGACTGAATAAATATAAAGTTAAAAAATGAAAAGTAAATTTAGCTATATGAGCTAAATTTACGTAGCCATTTATTAAATGTAAAATATATTCTGATTGACGAATAGAATAAAATAGAATATATATAATCATCATATATATATGAATATACTATAAATATAATATATATTCCTAATCAATCCTAATATTCATAATATGAACTAATTAATCCATATATATACTAACTATATAATATAAATCTGTATGTGATCTCAATTATAAGTATCATAATTCATAATATATATATATATATATATATATATATAAAATAAGTAAAATATATATTATATATATAATATGCAACATATATACTTATATTATATATATAGATATATCTATATAATAAGTATAGTATATAACTACTATATAATATATTATATATATGGTTATATTAACAATATATAATATCATACTATATATATTAATATATATATATTATAATATATACATATCATTATATATCATATATATATAATAATATAGATATATTAATAATATATACTAGCGTTATATAAGTAAAATTAGTCTATCACATCGAAAAAGTCCAATTTTGAGAAAAGAACCTTACAACAGGGAACAAATTGTTCTCATTTATTTGGAATGTGTGTGTGTGTGTGTTCGTGTGTGTGTGTTCATTTATGTGTACGAACCAGTATTATTATTCATTATATTATTAATTATTTATTATTATTATTATTTTATGATGTTTGATTATATATTATTATGTATTATATGAGTTATTATTATTATTATATCTATTACTTATTATTAGTTATTACCCAAATAGTAAGTTATCAGATTATTTTGGCTTTCTTTTTTATAGTATCTATTATTAGTTATTTATTATTATTGATGCTTTTACAATTTAATAGTTACTATTATTTTCATTATTATTATTATTATTATTATTATTATTATTATTATTATTATTATATTGATTATTATATATTATTATTAATTATATTTATTATTAGTTGTATAGTTATTTAAAGAATATTATTATAACGCTTGTTAGAATGAAGAACATTGCATTGACAAATCAAGTTGCTAGATTTCTTTCTTATCTATAAATATAAATGTAGGATTATTTTCATACTGAAAAATAATATAATATATAAAAATAAAAAAATACTTCCTAAAAACCCTTCGTGAAACTCATCTCGAAGAAACGAGATTACGACAAATTTAACACGAAGGCATATACAGAGGAGGCTTTTATTGTCGTCTAAATAAGATAAAAATAATTTATTTATAAAAAAAAAAAATATATATTAAAATTAGCATATATTTTTAAAATTAAAGTCAAATATAATAAGTAATTAAAATGAAACATTAAGGGTAGAAATCAAAAGTTAACTTAAGATATATATATTAAAAATACATAATATAATAATAAATAAAAATTTATTAAAGTAAGACTGAATACCGATCATTATTATTGTATGGCCCTATATGAAAATTTCTTTTATACATATAATTACATTTGTTAATAGAAGTTATTACTAAAAGTTACACACAAAATAATGGATTAATTTATTAGCTGTTAAAAATTATTAATAATTATGAATTAAATTAGTTTATAAAATATATTAATACTTATTATCATTATTTATTATTATTTTATATATTATTTAATTATTATATGATTTATTATTATTATTATTATTATTAATTATATTGGTATCACCAAATGGTCACTACTGTATATGGTTTTATCAGATTCATATTTATCTGCACCGACATACAATAACGTCTAGAGAAAGGAAGACACATCATTCATCACATTACTCAATTTCTCAAGATGTCCCTTAGGGATCTATTCTATTTTGGTGCGGCCGCTAAAAATTATTTAAATATACCAGGTTAGAAGGTAAATTGGTGTCAAAATTTACAGATTTACTACAATATCTAATTACTCTGCGATTTATAGGAATATTTAAATAAGCTGATTGGCGTAACAGTAGACACATGTAAACTATAAAGTAAAACAATGAATTGAAAAACATTTATAACATGGGTAGAGCAAGGTAGACTCGCCCGTAAACCTAGCAAAAACAAGATACCCCTGGAGTTTATATTAAAAACAAGAGCCCATCATAATAATGAACCACTGTTCAACTAAATGTAAAGAGCAGAAGATCTAATTATAAACAAGTATTTCTTCTGCCAAGTTATTAGATGTGTATCAGCTTGATGACAAGCTTTTCTTTTAAAGAACACATAAAGAAACACATACAACTATAATTTTTTAGTAACAACATTTGTCATTCCTTAAGATAAGGAATTTTGTCCCAAAATATATCTTTAAAAAACCTTTACTATAGTCTTGTTTATTCTCACCTACTCCTCTTACTATCTTTTCGTAGCATGAGGGCGGAATTGCAAGGGAGAGGAATTACTTTGATTACAATCTCTAACATTTAGCAAAAAAAAAAAAAAATTAGTGTGGCTCAAATATTCAGGAACCTCGAAACTACCGTGAAACACACAGACCCCCACTAATTAAAAATTTGTCTATGCTTAAAACTTCGAGAATCGCACCCCCTCTAACAGTAAGTAGTCCCACTACTCTAAAAAAGTCCACAAACGGGAACCTGGCAAACTAATCTTAATTATATGACTTAACAGTAATCTGTATATAGAATCAAATAAGAACAAACAATCTACCCCGTAGCACAACTTCCTTTTCTCAGACAAAGCAAAAATTCACCCCATAGCGAATCTCGGAGGGCCATACTCATAACATAAGGCAAAGTAGGAGCGGAAGGAATAATCTCCCTAAAAAGGTTAAGTAGTCACCCACCCTAGGGTAATTATAATTTACGTAAATAATGAAATAATAAATATCATTATATATAAGCCATTAAGGAATTAGTAACAAAGTAACAATGGCCACTATTTAGTTCAAGATCCGCTCTAACAACGCTGGATTTCGAAGAAAAATTTTGTGTAAAGTAATCGAAAATTCAGAATTCTTTGTGAACGATAAGTTTCCGTGATCATGGCGATATATATAATATAAATAAGTTGTTAAGTGGTAACTGCCAATATAATATTCAAATCTTATATAAGCCACTCCAACCCACGGATCCCAATTATTTTATTGGTTTACTTTTGACCCCAATAAGTTTTTTTTTTATTTGAGCAACCAGAGATGTCGACTAATGTTCAAGCATCTTAGCAGTTTGATTACAATAATATTTCAATGAAACTATATTTGTGATAATTTCCGTTCAATCTTTTTTTGTTTTTTAAAAGATTTTACATGTATTATCCCTAAAAATAAAATATCCATATGAGATCAATTAGATCTTACATAATGGATGGTTTACTTATTAGTGATGATATAAAGAGCCCAAATTTATATCTATAAAATAATTTAAAATTACTAAATTTATAATAATTTATTATGATTAATCATAGTTATATATAGTACAGTTAGTAGTTAGAGTTATGTCATTATGTAGTGGTAGTTGTTAATTGATATTAATATATTATATTAAGGTATTTGATTATAATTAATTATTTTTATTATCAGTAATATAATTAGTTATTATTTGATTTATTATTAAAGCAATTATTTTAATATCTTGATTATTTAATTTAATTTGTTTGAAATATATTAATTCATTATTATTATCTATTAAAAGAATTTATTAAAAATATATTGTAATTAATTCAGTTACTATAAAGGGCTATCATTTAATATTCTTTCTGGTTAAAAGAAGTTGATCCCTGTAACTGCTGTAAGCCCTTATGCGGGTGTAAACATAAGCTTTCTGACCGCGGTAAAGTTTTTTTATGCCGACAGCAAGTTCTTTCCCTAGCATTGTGCTAACTGTATACCTCTTCTAGCCATCGCCTTCAGCTCATCTTATCCGAATGCATCTCACTGTGTCGTGGTGGATACGTAGCTGTTGGTGCCTTCCTATTGAATAGCTGACACATCTGTATAAGTATCTAAACCAGTCTTCCAGCCTTGTTCCGATCTTTCGTTCCTTAGAGGTGTTGTCCTCCTGTCGTTGATGTCCATATATATACATTATAGTTCAACACTCATCCGTTTTGCCGGTATAAGAGCACTTCTGTAGATTCGTTTCTTACTCTTGGATCGTGATTGAAATTAAACCCTCTTTTCACTCTCCCCTCTTCCTATAAGCCCCTATAACTTGGTAGTAATCATACTGTATATAATGTATATAGGTATATATATATTATATATTATATATATATATATTATAATTATATATATATATTATATATATTAACTGTATCATATATAAAATAGCCAAATGGTTTTGATACAGCCACGTCTCTCAAAATTTTTTATGTTTATGTTTATTATATATTAATAATTCATGTGTATGATAAGTCCCATATAGTAATAATTCCACATATCAAATACTTATGATTTGTACCAACTCGAGAGAGATTTGATGTCCGCCTCCGGGGAATTATTTATTACTGCAGTTTGAGCCCAGCAGCCATGTGGCCGTATGCAGAGACTACCCGGACTAGCACATTAGGGGAAACCAGTGAAGGATGGCTTGCGCGTGGGGGACATGTCGAAATCATATTTTTTTGAGGTCTGATGGGTTTGGGCCATACCAATCTCCATACCCGGCCCTAGGTAGAATTATCTATTAACTGTAAAAAAAGCTATAGGACGCGGGGCGTGGATCCCACGATTAGCGTACTAATTACATTGTAGAGCCCAGTTATTTAGTGAAATTTCACGTTTGGTTCTCAGATAATAGACTGCCTCTGCGGACAGCTGGCTAAGGACATGAATAAATGGCCGGCTAATATGTCCTGTCAGGTGACATCTATCTATAGTTAATAATGTGTTCTGCCAAAGGTAAGAGATTCTGAAGCCTCGAAACTTCCTCCGCCCTCCTTCCTCTGGGCCCTGATCGCTCGAAGGCCACAGCTGGAATTTAAGTGCTGAGGATGATGCCGGCCTTAATTCATCTGATGTATCTCTTCCCACGGTTCTGAGCAACATTCTTTGTTCGGCATGTCTCAGTCAACCGAACGAATCTCTCTATATATAGCTATTATGCTCGTTGCTCGCCGACAGAATAACATAGATTACGGTGGCCAATCTTTCCTTGAGGTCCGACATTGACATTTTCCGTAAAACTCTCTCTCAGAGAAAACCGAGATGGGAGTGTAGTTAAATTGATATCTGTAGAAAAGCCTGTGGTGGATAGGCTCCGCCCAGCCGTAAATTTGTTTTTGTCTGATTTCTGTTTTCCTATTGCATGATTTATCCAACCCTGCATAATACATCTGTGATTCCATTATCTCAGAAACCCTTTGGTTACCCCATGAGTGAATTAATCCCATAGCCTTCTAAGGCCTTAGATAAGAAAACCGAAAACTGTTCCTATTTCGTTCCTGATTGGATAAACCGGAAAGTACGAAGTTTTATCCTCTCAGTTGTCTTTTGGCTTGTAAGTAATTGAGGTTATGATTTACGCGCTAAATACACCAGGAAATACATACTATATGAACCGTTAAAGGATATGGCTCTATAAGCTAGAAGTACTAGTGATGGACATTTGGGAGGTCCCTGACATGTTCACGACAAAGCCTCAAAGAAATCAACAAAGACAAAATTTTTAGAGTCAAGAGTAACTTTCTAGAGTAAGCTCTCAGCGAGTTATTTACGCGTTCCTCAGGTTAGTTCAATCTTTATTATTATTCATTATTATTGGATAACAGTCTCATCTCAAAATATTTAGATGAATTATGGATGCATTAAGATATATAGTTTAGAGTGAGATTATTAATTGTGATACCTATTGGAATTTTTCAGGAAGCAATCATAATTGAGTTGGCAAGACGATGATAAGAATATAAGTATTGATGTCATTACCTAATTGAATCATATCTAAATGAGAACTCCTCACGATTTCCTGATTATCGTATTATATCGATCTCACCTATGTGTAAAGGATATATGCTATATTCAAATATAAATATCTTATTTATTTTGAATGTTCATCTGATTTAAGTCGTAATCTATTATTGTGCAGTATGCAGTAATGTTATGTTTGTTATTCCAATTAGAATTTATGAAGCTCTCATTATGAATACATATCAATGAAAAATACGTTTTGGGATTTAAGGTATTTTATTCACTTATGACACTCCTTGAGCATGTGTGATTGTGATAGTGATGCCAAAACTTCTATCGATGTAAACTAAAATGTTATTAATGTCTTGGATGATTTTTCACATGATTATATAGTCAATAGGGTATTAAACACCATTGATATTGATAGTCATTTAATTAAGAGAATCTTCTGATGAATATATAAGATGTCTATCTGAATGAGTATTTGGTTCACTATTACGAAGCTTATATGGTAACAGTGTGTGATATAAATATTGAACGAATCGATTATTGATTTATTTATTATTATTTGTATCGTTGTTATGTTTCTTATAAATACTAATGAGCACTCTAAGACGTGATTGGATTGATGTATGTTATCAAATCCAAACATTATATATGGTTACTTGTAAGTTATAATAAGGTACCTCATCTATTCAATGTTACTGTAGCCTCTGGTCTAGAAAGAGTAGTAAGACTCTCTTGCGAATATTTGAGGATGTACAATTAACCATATACTACTTTGGTTAGAATAAACACACTCCTAATATGAACTCATGATCCATGGCTAATCTCTTAGTCCTCACCTTGGATTCTATCTTCTTCATATATTATAAATAAAGATCTTGGCTATCGAATACATTTTTAGATTTATTTGAAATTGATATCTATATAATAGACTATTACTGCTGCAAAGAAGTCTCGTGCACCTGGATGAGTTTAAATTTTATTTATAACATGGATTATAAGGTCAATATAATTAATATTATTAAGAAATTATTAAGTATAATAAATCATGATATTATTACTATGACATTGAAGCTTAGTTTATTATTTTATTAAGGTAAATCAATAAGAAAGTAAGTTGGTGAAGTTTATATTTACTTAAATAGAACCATAAATTTATGACTTAATGAATAAATGGGAAAACTAAAAATAGAATAATATAAGAATAAAAATAAAATAAATAAAATATAAATAATTGAATAGATAATTAAAAATGATAATTCAAGAAATTCATCATATTTTGTTCATAATATTATATAATAAATACTTGCCATTCAAAATAAATTCAATATAATAATATGATTATAAATATGTATTAATTTTTTTTGAATATAATTAATAATTTATATAAAGTTTTCCGCCACTAATATTTCTTTCATTGTATCTCTAAAGATGGTGTTATTGACAACTCTAGGGATTGTTAATCTGTGACAAAGATTTTACTGTCTTTTATTAACTTGTGTATGTTTTCTTCTTCACACTCACTCAGTACTCAGGGTCTCTGCTAAATCAAACTATATGTATCCGCGCTCAATCAGGCAATCTACGAGCACAGTCACGAGTGAATCCGGACCTTGGGACAGGTGGGAGTTAGTTTGCACACATACTTACACAGTATTTTATTATGAATTAATTATTTATTTGGCTGGGTTGTTATGATAAGTATTTTTATATGTGTATATTTGCTTTGGTGGTGTGGAAGTATATGTTTAATGGTGTTTTTTAAGTTTTGTCATATTATTGGATTCAGTTTTTTGCATTAGTTTATTTTGGCTGTGATTATTACATTTATCGTAAATTGGTACATTCTGAACGGACTGTTAGAGGGTAACCGTTAATTATTGTGGATTATTGGAAGTTTTGGAAAATTGAATTATTAAATGTAGATTGTTTTAAGTGGCTTCGATTGAGTACATGTTTGCGAGTTGATAATATGTGTGTGTATTGTAGTTATCGTGCATCAAGTGTCAGTTGTTGAAGAAGGAGACTCCTTGGCATTTTTTGATGTTAAAATATATAATGGATGTTCGAGGGAGTGTGGCAATTGGATAAGGTGTTTATTATTACACAATGTTAGAGAGAGTATAAATGATGTGTAGAGTAAACTATATATATCATATAATACGTTAAATCAATGCAAGAGAATTAATCCGTCATATATGCTATACTGAGGTGTTGGTAGTTAAGGTAGAGTATTTAGACCGAAAGTGAAAAATGTATGACATTAGTTTCTGTATTCAGGTAAGGAGATGTTTTGAACCGATATGTGGATGTTTAAATAGTTGAAGGGGGTATATAGGAACTTTGTTGTGGATTATATGCGGTTTATTGTTGTTGAGTGCTAATGTGTAAAATAGTTTTGTGTGTTGGCTTTTGTGGATAGTACATGGTGGTTACGAAGAGAGAATTGTGTGTAATAAGTTTAAAGTTGGAATGATAAAAATGGAATGAATTAGTAATTAGATGATAAGTAATTATTATGATCATGCGTCGCAATGAAAATCAGTGCTTTGATATTGTTGAATCAAGTGGAATATGAACATAATCTTGAGGATGAATAATGATAGGAGAACTCGCAATGTTTAGCAGATGCTCCCAAAGAAGTATGTGGTATGTGCTAAAGATGGAAAGTAGAATGGTTTTTAACTCTATAGTAGTTGTTTGGTAATAAAATGGTGATTGAAGCGTTTAAAGCGAGTTAAAAAATTAATATGATAGCGATTTAGGTTGATATAGTTACTAAAGCAAATTTAGAAAGTTCAAAGAAATATGGACTATGTGAATTATATTAAGGTGATGAAAAATGAAATACTAAAGGTTGCATACTGTGGAAATGTGAGGTAACATGCAAACGTTTGGTTAATATGAGAGGTATTGACTATTTGGTGGATTAACATAATCCGAGCATATAGAAGACTCTCTGATAAGGAAATGCAGTCGATAAGTGTTAAGCGAAATTGAGAATCAATAAAGGAATCCTGCCATCCAGATATAATGATATAGGTATGTGGCCTCTATTGTAACTAGAAAGTTAATGGATAATTGTAGGTGGAGATTGATTGGAAAATATACCAAATTCGAAAATTATAAGACATAATATTGGCCAAGACTATAGAGGTGATAGTGAATGTGTGAGGAAATTGTGGATAATGTAAAGAAGGAATAGTATTTGGGATAATGTATGTTTAATTATCTAGGTAGGAGCTAAAATGTGGAGATTTAGAGTGAGAAAGTATTTGGTAATTGGTATTATATATCCTGACAAGGCATATGAGATGAAACTTACTTGGCTGAAATTGTATCTCAAGAAACCGGAATGCGCTAAGAAAGCTCGGTATGATATGAGTTCTTGGAGTTCGGATGTAAAGCCGTTTATGGTAGGCAAGTATGTTCCCCAGATAGGATTGGGGATTGAGTGAGAATTGTGAAAGTTAGTACCTATATATGTTGATGCTGGTAAACTGAGGGATAAGTGTGCGCAATCCCCTGTTACTCATAATTATAGTGTTGGAGAATAAAGTCATAAATAAACTTGTTGTATGAATGATATATGCTGGTATTTTGGTCGGGAGGGCGGTCGTTGCATCCATGCAAAGAGACGCACCGATTCGGTGGAGTGAACTAAGTTGCCAGTTTTACGTCTCAGGTGGTAAAAGGATTGGTTTGGATCACAAAAAATCCACCTTAAGATTAATGGCGACCCACAATTATGATGATAGACAAATCGAGAGGATAAATAGGATCGATTGTATTCTAGGTTTTATTGCGTGTGTAGCAAATTCAGAGCGAGTCTACTAAGTATTGAGTGATTATGTGTGAGTGCTCTGCATTTATTGTTGTCATTGGTTGATTGGATATTTTTTGTTTCTTTCAGGGAGGGCTTCTTGTGGAATATCTAAATATAATTGTAAATAGTAGGGATAGTGTTAGGTGCAGTTGTCTGTAAAGAGATAAATTTGGTGTGTTCCTCATATATATGTGATTTAGTTTTTAGCTATTAATTGGTGAAAGGTAATATTGTTAAATTGTTTTCAATCCCTTCAGCAAACAGTGTTACTAGTACATTGCTGTGTTAAATAGTACCATCTCCTTTGTGTTACTTTTCAAAATTTATATCAATAAAACATATTGGGCGTGGGTGGTATTTGAAAAGAATTAAGAAAAGGCTGGTATATATATGATAGATACTATACTATAATATATATAGGTGGCAGAAATAGTGAGTATATAGTAAATGATGGATAATGCAGAGAGTGGAGGGTATTCCATTATCCTATTAGTATGCGAGTATGAAATATGTTTGTTCTTATGTGGCGCATCTGAAAAGAGAGATGTGAAAGAGTTGGTAGAGAAAAATTGGATAAGGGTGTGTAAAACTCAAGGGTTGCTCGGAGCCAGGCAAATTTTTTCAGGGCCTCCGACTACGGGCTCCGTCCATGCTACTGTAACAATTACTGCACGCTCCGATCCGGCCTCCCTGAGTCACTATATTTATAATAAATACCCTCCAGGACTCTCAGACTCGCCCGGAGACTTCGCCTCAAAAGGCTTCCGTATGCATATATATAAAAAAATTATCCTTCTTGCTCTCTTAACTTCCGAGAATATTATAAAAATTTATTTGTTTTATCCAGATCCTCGTCCTTTCTCCCGAGCCATCCCTGGTCCGGCCTCCACGTCACAGATTTAGCATTATGAAATTTCGTTCTTACTCTGTAGGTATGTTTTGCATATTTGCTTAATTATTATCATATAGATATATGCATTTCACAAATAGTTTATTACTGAACACATTTATAAATCCTCTAATAATTGTATTCATCTTATTTATTCTACACTATTTATTTTTGTTGCGCGTAGATGATGTTTATTGTACATAGTTACCATTATTTGTGTTTATGAGGATCGTTTTTAACATATAGATTACATAATTTAATAGAGAAGAGAGGTGTAGTATTTGAATTACACTAGACTGGATATTTTGTGCTTGTACATTTTTTTTTTCATTATTTTTTATATTGTGCTTATTTATTTTATTTTAATTCTGATATAATTCAATCATTTAGCAAGTACGCCTACGGATTTTGTAATTTTACCCGAATGGTGTCGGTTAGTGGTGTACGTTTTTTTTTTTATTTTTTTTTTTCTTTATTTTGCCGTTGCTTATACTAATACTTTTGTTTCATGAAAGACTAACAACGTTCGACGTCCGCCTTCAGGCAGTAGTCAAGTCACGTTTTCGTCTTTTTTTTCCCCCGCGTCATCCACTTCGCAGAGGGAAAACTTTTTTCCGAGGGGGAATTTTAATTTAGTTATTATATGTATATTATTATATATATACTAATTAGATATTATATAGTATTATATATATATATATATATATAATAATATATATATATAATAATATATATATTAATATATTATATATATATATATTATATATATATGGACATTAGTAAGAAGAGTTGTGTCTCTTAATAAATTAGGTTAGTTAATTTAGGTTAAAGGTTGGCTAGGTTAGCTTAGGTTACCCAAAAATTTAATGTATTTACCCTAAAGTTATTACAATATAACGATACAAAGCTACCAAATGAACATTATGTGATTTATCTACTATCGATAAGTGGTGGTCGCGACCCCTTTTATATTTCATATCCAATATCACGCACAGAACTCCTCTTCACAGTGAACAATGCGCGAGACACTTCGCTCATGCCGAGAGGAACGTTGGTCAGGGCACTGTCTGAATTAGGAAGCTAGATGATAGCACACAATTAAAGCCACTGAGAAGTGCTTCGACACCAATCTGGTGGACATTCACTTGAGTGCAGTTGGTCTGCACTGCCAGTCAGGGAATTAGCACATAACAAGACGTTACTAAGAGATGACCGAACAGAAAAGCAGCGCTCCAGCAGAAGAAACTTATGAATTGATGATAATATAGCAGCAGTTGAATCGATTGTGGTGAAAACAACACCTCCTAGCAACGAAAATGTCTTTACCATCTGGCGAAAACAACTTTGAGAAGAATGGCGATGTGCGCTGGGTGGTCGGGTTGTGCGCGCACTTCACTCCAGTTGGCACTAGTCACTCCGGTGCGTCAGCCAATAGATTGAACGGTGAATCGGCGTTGAAGACCCACCTTTCACATTAGCTGGAGAAGACTTCGGAAATATGAATGAGAGTAGGATAGTATATGGTAGTTATTGTGAGACGCGCTTGAGATGGATATAGGCGGGTATACAGGTCCGGGGGGGCTCGCATTGAGAGAAGCTCACACATCAAAGTGGTGTGGTACTCCGCAGCCACCCCTCCACCAGACGCCACAATATATAATTATATATATTATACTTATTTTAACTTAGGCTTATATATAGGCCTATACAAGATTATTGTAGATTTTATTTGAATTAGTAATAATATGGTTGAATATATTTAAATTTAGGTATTATAATTAATATTTTGAGTGAAGATATATATATATTAGAACAATAATAGCTAATATATTATAATTATATATTAATTTAGAATAAGATTTTATGTTACTCATTTATCTGCAAACAGTTCAAGTTTGGTAAAATCTACACTATATATATATACATATTATATAATATATAAAATAGTGAAGAAAAATAAATATGTTGATTTAATATTGTAAAATAAGAGTATAAGTTACATTATACTATAATATGATTACATTATATTGAGAAATGAAATATATGGATAAATATATATTACAAGGATTTAAATAGTTCAGGATTAGATAGAGGTTTACACAAAACTATCTTTAATAATAGCTAGATATATACAACAATAAATATATATTATATATATATATTACATTATAGATCAGAAGTTTATGATATAAAAACGTTGCTTTTTTTAAAGGTCAAAACAACAAAATCCATGCCCTAAAAAATGTAGATATGAGTATTGGTGAGTTTTTAAAGAGGGAGAATAAAGTCTTTGGTTATAAGTAGAGAAATCTTCGACATATAAAAAATTACTATCAAATAATTTCTAGATTTATCCAGATTAAAATTAAAATTTTAAATTAAAGATTTAAACCTTACGAATCAATATTTTATGAGCGCGGAGAACTCTAAGATTATCTGTACCTGTATTATATAAACAGAGTATACCTTATGAAATTATTATATAGATTAATATTAAGGAAAAGTAGTAGTAGTAGAAACAGAGTTATTTTTATTACTGAAATTGCTTTCACAGGTTATAATAGGCACTTTGTAGCATTCTTTTCTGTTCTATCTTTATAGTATCTCATACTGACATAGACACATATAAATTATATATTTTGAATTCCTTCCTTCTCCTCCTCAAAGATCAGAACAATAGTTATCTTCTTATACAACCAAAACAGCGCTGAAAAATTACACTCATATTTTGCATATAACCAAGCTATTAGTTATGAAAGAAAGGAACACTGAGTTTAAAATTTCTAGAAGTACAAAAATGATAATTATCGTTTATTTTGATACGTGAAATTAAATAAGGCGTAAGGTCCAGGAATGAAAAAATATCATCGATATTTTATTTCGATAGTAATCGAGAAAAAATATCAATATCGATATAATATCGGTCCCTCTTGCGGCATCCTACTCACAATTAGTCACACTGTCATATTTTCAAGCTTTATTTTTTTGATATATATAAATATTAGGCTACTATATATATTCATTTGGAGAAAGATGTACGAACAAGCTGCTAAAATTATTATTAGAAATTTTTGAATTCAAAGTAGTTTGCCATTAAAATACATATAGTTTTTAATAACCTTTAATCACGTTGCTGTAAATGCTTTTGTTACATAACATAATTAACTCTCAAATTACGTGAGTAATACAATCAGTTACGCGTATGTACATGACAGTTCACCTTTATCTACATAAATTTAAGCCCAAATTATTCTGACAATTGAACACATCTGAGAGCGGTTAGGATAATGACATCCAAACAACAGGCTGAGGTGGTGGACCTTAGAGTTCGGCACGAGTTCTTACTGAGGCTAAAACTAAACCAATGGGGCACTTTGAGAAGGAGTCTTGGAAGCGAAGGATCCTCGGAAACCACCACTTAAGCTTGTTATAGAAGAGGATTTAAAAAGTGATCACTTGTATTTATCGGTCATGAGAAAAGAGAAATTATTTTAAGTACTTAATTATTTTATGTAATATTTTAAGGTTTGGATAATTTAAATTAGAATATGTAATTAATGAAAAGTGATTGGATGGAAGCTGATAATTACCTTTGTTTCCTTCCCTTTGGTATAAACACTTATCACTTCGATTTTTTTGATAAAATGGTTGAAACTCATGAAATTATTCGAACTCTCGAATACACAGAAATAAATTTTCACTTGTTTATAGAAAAAAAACATACCAGTAATGAAAAAAAAAAAAATATCAATAATCAATCCGGGCGGTAAAAGGAGACATTCTTCTTCATCACTAATATCACTGTTTCAGGGCAATTTCCTTACCTTCACTAATCTAATTACCATCCTAGGATAAGTAGATAAGGTCATTTTTGATATAGTGCAAGATCTAAACTGGAAGAAGTTCCTCACATGTCTTGATTTAATATATTCCCTACATCCACACTAATGGAGGAAATTTCTTCAGCCAAAAATGGAATTTTTTCTTTCATTCTGTTAATGAGAAGAGCATGGAGGATGAGTAAAGGACATGTATAGCATTAGGCGCCTGCATAGGGTCGGGGAAAGTGAAGAGGAGAGATAAACGTCTTTTTCTATGTTGTTATCAACTTCTAGCATTTTTTTCAAAATGACTTCTATGAAGTCGTGAAATTATAAGCAAATGATTTTTAAATGTTTTTGAACCACTATTTTATCTATCAAAAATATTAATTATGTATTTTTTTAAGAACTGGTAAAATATATTAAATATATTACAGGCCAGGACGCCACCCATGGAGTTGATTATTCAACACAATGTGGCCGCTTCTCTGTAACAAAGCAGGTCAGGTTCCGCAACTGTTCAGGTGGGAGAATGTGAGCTATTTCTCTCCTTGGGGCTTAGCTTCGTCCTGTTTGAATGTTAAATGAGTACACCCGCCTCCTAGATTAGGGCTCTGCCCATGAGCGGTAGTATTAAGCTGGTAAAAATAAACTAAAAAATACACAAGAAAAGGAACATTGCGATAGGACAGGCAACATAAAATAAACATTAATAAGTGCACCTATATATTAAGCTGAGTAATAAACACTAAAGATCCTAACGATTGAGTTAAAATAGGGAGAATTTGTTAGAGCAGATCCCAACTTCTTATTTGTTTCAGACATGTTAGGACCAGACAGTAGGGATAAATTACAGAGGGAGCAAACACAAGTGGTAGATATATCAGTGGGCCTCTTTTTTTTTTGAATCATACAAGAAGCACTTTAATTCAAAAACAGTTAGGACTTTAGTGGGTATGTGGGTGTTCAGAGGGATGTTTAAAATGAGGATTAAATTTTATGTCAGTTAGGAAATATATTTTCAATAATTCTCTTATATATCAAGTATATGTCCTCGTGAATTTTGGGAGTCGGAAGTAGTTATAACCAAAATATATATTAAAAACAGAGAAAGGTTTCAAAGTTACAAATTATTTTGAAAGATATGCAATTTTCTCTTTTATTTTTTTTCTTCAAAAGTGGCTCTGACGGAATTGTTGCAATAGGGTATCCCTCTCATTGCTCGATGAGAATATTGCCATGTTGGCATAGAGTCGGTACATCATATCTAATATAAATAGTGAAAATTCGAAGAATTTAACGTATAACACACGATCATTTAGTGTGGAGATGGAGCAGTCGGTGTTAAGCATGGCATTTGTGTAGAGAAGTGGGGAGGAAGGAAGTCATCTGGTTAAGTATTTAGTTTAGATTAGATTGAGTATAATAATATAGTTACCCGATTAATATGATTGGAAGAAAATCATTAGAGCCTTGTGTGAGCCGAGAGAGTGATTACTTATTATAAGACACTTGGACTAGTATGAACCCACCAAATTAGTATGTCCTTATAAAAACTATTCATCTCATTACACTTAAAGCACATTGAACTTTACCAGAATATTTATTTAAGTGATTTAATTAGGTTAATTGTGTAAACCGTTCAGTCAATATTATTCCATATCAATGAATGAGAATAATAAGAAAAATATTTAAAGAAAATAGTAGAAGATATGTAAAATTAATTATAATGGTCATTTATATAAGCTAAATGTGAGTTGTTTATGCTGGAATTGGGAAAAGTTTCTTTTGTTGGTCGGCAATATATTTTTTTATGAACTATAGTTAACTGTGTAAGTATGGATATTTCTATGCATAATTAAATCATTTTTTGTGAGTAATAACTGTTCTTATGATGAATAGAAATTGATTATACTTGTCGACAAATAATACGAATTGCAGATAAAATTTGGAGCAGTAATCAAGGAAACTTAATCACAATTACACAGGGGACTATATATATAAATTTAGGAAACCATATACTAAATATAGGTATATAATAAAAATGAATATAACAATAAAAAAGTAAAAAATTTTTTGATATTAAAATATAATGTTATATATATATATATTATTAGTATATATATGATACTAGCATAAATAACTTTATCTTTATTTGGATATTATTTATAGGTGATGGAAGCACACAAGTCGGCTATACTATATTATATTTATATTATAAGGATATTGGAATATTATAACATATTATACATAGGTGTATCGTCGCGAAGCCCGGAGCCGGGGCCGGAGCCAGGGTTTGGAAGAAGTAGCCGTCAAATAGAGGAAATTTGCAGGGACATTGAGAGATAGTAAAGATCAAGACCCAGTGGAGAGCGAGCAAACTGAAGGATTGGCAATTTTGTCTTTGAGATGTCTTAGAGGGGGAACGGCTTCAATGGAGAACCATAAGAGAGTGGAATCACGGGAGCGAAATGTGAGATTTAATAGGTGAGAGATCGATCTGGATTGAAAATTGAAAGTACCAAAGCGTGGAGATCTCAGATGAGGCGAATTTTCCTAGGCAAAACTTTGCAAGGATAAAAGAGAACCGCGCGGCATAGGACTGAAACTCTACAGAGTGAAACGCCGGCAAAAAAGACGCTGCTCACGGCTCCGGCATGTGACGAAACATTGTAATATTTAAGTTAGATTAGCGATTAACAGAAAGGCTTACGAGATAAAAATACTAAATAGTAGAATTGTAATTGAGCATATAGGCTCAAGCTAATTTGAGAAGAGTATATTCTTAGTCATATTGAAAGTATAGTAGGTAGAAATTGTCCAATGTAATGATACTCTATGAATATTTGAGAGAAATATATGAGTGAGATATACTAAAATAGTAGAGATATAGGATATTTATAAATCACTATATAAAAAATAAATTATGATGAAATGAATTATATATTATATTTTTAGTGTACAAGATTCTCTATAATTATACGAGAGTTGGTGCTATACGCGAAACGTTACCATTTGAGAAAATAGAAATCATGATAGTGACTTATATTATAAAACGCACGAAGATTAAAAAAAGTAAGATTTATTATTATTGATTAACCGGTATACAAATTAAAATATCATTAGTATATATATATTCTATTTAAATCATATATATATCACTTATTCTAAGGAAAGGCCATAGTAATTATAAGATAAGTATTATAATTATATATAATATCTAAATAACATACAAAGTATAATATTAAAAAGTATTTTATTTAACATGTGATTTATGGTAAAATTAACATAAGAAATTTTAATGTCAATAATTTGATTTGAAGATTTATAATATATTATATATTAAAGATAGTAATTAATATAATTTAATAAGTATATTACTCTTTTTTATTACACAAGAAATCAGTTTGATTAATTTAGTGTTACACATTTATAAAAAGAGAGCTACACTATTATATGAAATTGATTTCTATATCATTCTTATCTTTGGAGTAAGCGTTGTTAAAATTAATTGGATATTGTTATAATTCTTCATCTCCGAAAACAGTAAAGTCATGATCTCTATACCTAAAACGCAACCAAAAAAAATCGCGACAACACCCTCATTTTCGTAGTAATGAACCAGATAATTATTATAGTCACATCATAACACGATGGGGAAGGATTAAAGAGAACGACACAATGTATTGTTGAACAATTATGAAAATAGAAAAATACTTGTATAAATAAGAATTGAAAAATAAGAATATACAGTAGCAGAAGCATAAGAATATTGAAGAAGAAGGTATGATACCAAAAAGACCAAAACACCGCAAGTTACACTAACAATGAGAGCCATGGGGGGCCAACTATAAATAATTATCAATGAACTCAACTGGATCCTTTAAAAATCTATGACTGGTAGCATTTAAATGCCTCAATCCAAACATTGAGGGCCAAATATGTTAAATTAGTAAAGGAAGGGAGTATGAAGAAAAAGGCAACTGTAATCAGCCAGAGTAACAAACGGTGGTAACCTTTATTTTTGAAAAAAACTCAAATCACTAACATTGTAGTGAACTTGTATATCAATTTACTTCAAAGTATCAATCTTATTTTCGGACTTAATCATGTTAATTAGAAAGCACATTAAATTAACTTAATACATTGAGTATTAAATATAATGTTATGTTATAATAGGGATAGTTGAGTAACTATATCATTTAGGAATTTTTGCAAGAGGTAGGTAATTATTAAAAAGCAATATGTGGAGTACATATGAAACTATTACGAGATAACTGGAAAGATTTATTTTCGGATCTTAATCATTTATAGGCGGCAAACAGATAGATGGAGGACGTACTCGAAATTTGACCAGATATAAAAATAAAACTCATTAATAAACTTTTATTTATATAGTTATAACGCTTTTTAATATGTTGATGTGTATACTAGAACAGGATTATTATCAATTATTTTATTAGCTAATTAATTATAAGTATATTTTATATGTGGCGTAATAAAAACATAAATTAATCAATATACTGTGACATTTTTATGGATAACATTTTTTAATTAATTCTGCGACATATTCCTCAAACCCTATATACGTTTGTCCGAGAAACAACACTAATATGCATCGTGTTGGTGGAAAAAGAATACGCCATACATCGCACCAGAGAATGACACAAATATGGCCACAAGACATAGCTTATCATAAGACTTCAGAGTTTATTCGGATAGCAACCATGACTAGTGCTTGGCCAGGCTTTTCTGATTATATATGTATCTTGGCGAAAAATTAAGAGTATAAGGATTCAATGTAGATTGAGGAAAACTGTTGATAGTTCCTTGGTTGATATAATACAGTTTGAAAAACCAAAATTACTGATGGTGTATTGAATGAATGTCAGCAGAACGAAGACCGTTAACACTAACTGAATGCACTTTTTTCGTTATAATGGAAACTTAAAATATATATATAGAACTATGATATAGAACTAGTATAGTTCCTAGATATTGGACTTATTCTTATATTCTATATACCATGAGGTGTTAGGAAGTTATACTATACATTATATATATGTATAAGCAATAGCGAGCCGTATGATATTGTCTCCGCAATAGTCATCATGCAGTAAATATAATCTTTATATACATAATGATGCACGAGAAACCAAAACAGCAAAAGCACGCCGAACTTCCCATATTTAATAGGAAGTACTCATAAGCACGTCAAGACTGGATAACAGTTTTCAAAATCTTTGGATACAAGAGACACGATGGTAGAAAGTTATTCAAGTGTCTTAGTTTAGTGCTACGAAAAGGCTTTGCAACTAATAAATCCCTATTATTATGATGCTTTTGACCGGACTATAATAATCCCTGACTTCACTCTCTCCGACAGTCTAGTGGAAGCAAATGTAACAACTCACACAAATATTTAATCAGTCTTATGTCTTGTACCTGCACGAAATTTTTTTTTATATTAGAGAATCTAGGATTATCACATGCCTTACAGTTAATCCTCAAGCAGACATGAAGGGACAAGGAAGGGTTGTAATACATTGGAGAATGGAGCAGAAATATTTCTTTGTTCGGCCTAATCTTATGCCATGGGCATCCACAGTTCTCAGAATATCATTCCTACCAGAGAATGAAGATCAGATAAAAAAAGTATTATTAGTAGGAAATGACTCTTATTAGTGAAGCTAGGTTCCGATTGAGAATCTAGGGTCGGAGTCAGATAGATCAGTTGAACAGTTATATAGAGGAATCGTTCTCTTCCATGGTATCCTTTCGTTGTCAGACTGCAGGTGGAGACCCACTTGACCAATATGTGATTTATAAGTTCCTCGTGAGAGCCGAACTGGAAAAAGCACCTCTTACAAAAAACCCTTATAAGCTCTAACCTGAAACAGTCCAGTCTCACATTAGATTCCACAAGGGCCTGAGCTATGCGAGCGGAGAAATAGTAGACGGACCACCATCACATCTCCAGGGCTTCAATCAGCTCGACATGTAGGTTCTATTTCGTATTCATGTGGTTTCTTATCCACTGATTTTTCGGTGGCTTACATGTTGTGGGCTCCATCCCCCGCCTTGACATACTCACTTATTTTCGTATGCTTTCAAAAGCTTCTTGGGTCTTGTGGATCGCAACAGGAGGGATTTTTCACACACGAAGCTTATTATTTATTTAATGAGCACACACAATTGTTCTTTTTGGATAGATATCTATGGCGTACACTACTGTTTGGGTAAAACTTGGCGGGCACATGTTCTCAAATCAAGGACACTTATTTCAAAGACATGTTAGGAGGAAAGTCAGAATTATTATCTATTTAATTCGGCTTTCGATTTAATTAAAAGTGTCCTACTTATTTCTCAGGTCTAAAATTTCCAGCTCAGCTCTGTATTCCACCAGCAACAGCCTACGCTCATCAAATATAGTATTTTCCACACACAAACGTAATAACCATTATTACAGACACTAATCAGTGAGAACATCACAATATAATATTTCATTTCTTAAACACACTAGAATGCAAACACAAACTTATTTAAAATAAAAATTCACACACATCTCACGTACAACGTTGATCTATCTATTAAGTGTTCAGTTCTTCCATCCGTCGAAAGAATGAATCATCATTTATAAACTTAGCGGAAACAAAGTGAATTATTTTTTCTGTATTCTTAAAACACGATCTTATTTACTATAAATTTTTCTGTTGTTTAATTCCTAGAGTTAATAAAGATTCATTACCAACCCCATTCAATTTCTCACATCAACATGATTTGTTATACTCAGATGTACATCCATGCCACACTTCAATGCGGCTTTGTTCGAAAAGGAATTATACTACGTCGGCGAGCCGGGCCGGGCCGAGCTACTTCATAGACATGATCCCATGGAGCTAAGACCCCTGGCCAGTATTGTCACATGTATCACATTTTTAACTAAGCCTGGAAGCAGCCCGTATACCGGAGAGTCACACGGACGCCGGGTAAATTTAATAAAATGAGAGGAGCCTATGTCCATGGTAGTCGGAGCCCGGCGTATATGATTTATTACAACTGATGGTATTGTGCACAGGAACCGGAGCCTCGTAAAGATCTATAAAAATTTTGGCCGCGGCTTCCTTCGTCACTTCCATTCTGACTAAAGATACCTAGCTAGTATTACTGCAAACTACTTATAATTATAAAATATATCAATTTAACTAATAGATATAATACCAGGTTATATAATATCATATAATCTATATAACTTCAAAAGTACTGAACTCAATTATGAAGGTAACTAATCAAGACTTTAGTCGTACTTTATACATCCACCAACAATTTAATTGAGCTACTAGCAGTTACATCTAGATATACTATTCCAACTAAACTTTTATAATCTACTGTTGACTATAGCCCATGCTCAATATATCCCGTATTATTGCCTCTCAACACATAATTTATTAATTAATATATTTAAATAACTTATAATTCTTGTCTCTTACTTTTTTCCACTATTCACACATCCTTATGTTCCCACGACAACTAGATGAGGAGGCATACTATTGGTTCTAAGTTACCGAGCTGCTCAAGCATCAGGGAAAACATGTAAATAAGCTAAAGTATAAGATCAAGAATCCAGAGAGAGAGAGCAGATAGGAGAGAAGGAGAGGGATAGACAAGTGGAAATAGGAAAAAAGAACACCTACACAACCCCTTAACTACCTAGCGCCTTGTCCGCTTACCCTTCTCATAGTAAGGATTCTACTCTTTAGCAAGTTAATCACGCTTTGTGAGCAAAGTCTCTCGCGTCACTAGACAGAAATCCACCCTAAGATGCCTCCATCATGGGTACCAACTCTCTTCAGTCGCGGCACACAAAGACGCAAATCAGGATGGAGGACCCCTCACTGATTGTAAATCGTCAATGTAAGGGTTCACTTCGCATATTACCCTGAGGCATACCGAGGGTGGGCCACAACCATGTACGGGCCCATCCCATACCAATCAACCACCTGCTCTTTCCCATTCCTGCCATTCTCTCTTATCATGCACCCTTACTTTCTCCATCATTAGGCCTCTGACGCCCAAACGATCACATATTCTCCATCTCCGTTCAACATTCGTTAACCTGATCAATTCCACTTTCTCTTTCCGGTCTCCAGCCGGTCGGTTCCCAACCACTCACTACAAATAACCTGCGCCTTTAAAACAAACTCCCGACTGATCACTCATCATTCGCCTTTCCACATGACCAAACCATCTCAAAACAATCTTTATTCTCTCATTTACCTTCTTCACACCACACTCTCTATTCCCACGTTAATTCCTCCTCTTTTCATTCTTTCACACCTAGCATCAAGAACTCATCAATTTGATCTTGCCCTAAGTTGCCCCTGTCCATCTCGAACACATTGAACTTTAGTATTATATTGTCGTTTTTCCATGAGCCCAATAGTCGTGACAAACTAACTAACTCAATATCATAAACCACAGGTCACAATCTATACAATTGAAATAGCACCAATACAGCCGGCCTACATGTAGAAGCACCATAACATCATCCTTGCTACGCATACTTCAGACTTAGTTCCCCACTCTTGCATCTCAGCCTCATCACGATATTAATTGCACCTAGCCGATCGACTCTTCAAACTGCCATTCACACTTTTCCTACGTAACACCCAATCAACACTATTTCTGTCGTAGTCGAGTCCGCGTTTTCCGCTTCTCATCCATATCCATATATTTAACTCTCTTTGACAGCACTGCCTTTTTTATACACTCAACGTAACACTTGCGTTTCTAATAACGGATCATGCTCACTTTCATCTGGCAAAACTTCTAAAACACTTTCCCAAATCGTCGAGGTAAAAGTCCTACTTGTTATCACCAACACCCCATCACAGTAAGGGTTGTCAACATCACTAAATCACACTGCATAGGAGCTAATCCCTATAATTCCCCGATTTTTATATGAATCCACAGGAATATCATTACAGTACCTCCTAAAAATAAAAAGTAATTAAATAGAATTGGTAGGCAAAGAAAATCGTCCGCTCCTCACTTAGGAAAAAAAGTTACAGCCTCTTAAAAGTTGTATAAAAAAAAAACCCCAATAGGATTTGTTATTAAAATAAAAAAACAAAAATTTTTTTTGTTTTAGAAAAAATAATAAAATATACACTCTTAAAGAAAATCAATAAAAGTAAAAGAAATAGTGAAATAAACCGAAAATTGGCAATAGATCTTCTTAGGATAAAAGTTCAGAGAGCCTCTGAAAGTTAAAATTTTTCCCTGACTTTTTATAATAAAATTTATTGGTTCGCGCTCGTGCATTCGTTTCTATTGCCGTCGCCCTCGCTAGTTTTCTAGTTAGGCATAAGATCTTGTTTAATTTCACATATGATTTCTACTGTGTATACCTAACAAATATCATAACCCTGGATCGATCAATATTGAAAAAGTCTATGGGATTTTTTAACACAACTTTGAGAGGCTGTAACTTTTTTCTTTTCCCTAAAGAGAAAACTACATATTTGCGTATTTTCACTATTCTTCATTGATTATTGTTTTTATAGTTTCCTATCTAAAATTTTATAAAAATCGGGGGTGATACACCTCTGAGTAACAATTACCATGGTAAATAAATATGAAATTATATATATTTATATATAGTATATATATTATATATAGGTAACTAATCATATATATAATATATAAACATATATATTCTTCACAATATTTGACATACTATATATATATAATATATATTATACTATACTATATATATACAACGTAATTTTTTGCATATATTTTCCACTAAGTTTATATTCACTATTTCACATTCTAATTACTAAATTTCTCTTCCCCCGTAAAATGCGAATCAACTGACTTTAGTGTCTCTGACTCTCCATATACAAGAAAAGGAAGGACAATTACATGCAACATCTAAGCAACTCTGTAAAATTTGAACCTTAATCTTATATGAGAAAAACTTCCAGTTGGCTCATGAATAATAGAAGTCTAACTGGCAAACGGATTATATAAAAGTATATGGGGAATTTTGACATTCTTTACTGTTGCGGTATGTTGCTATATTTGTCTTTTTTGACGAGAAATTATTAAAATTGGCCTTTCATTTAGGGCCGGCAAAAGGTAGAGCCATAGTTTATTAATTTAGATATATTTGAAATAAATATCGAAATGAGGAGTTGCAGTTGGAAAAAGGATTCTTTGTTATTTCTTTCTTAATTTATTCATTTTTTATTGTACTCAAATTGTAGAAAAAAAATTCAAATTTCATTTTTACTTTAGACAAAAATTTCTACTCTCTAACCTATGCATAATGCCTGGCATTTTTAATTTGGAGGGGCTGTAGCCCAATAGCCCATAGACGAGCCGGCCACTCGTACTATAGTATTATATATATATATATATATAATATATATATAATATTATTATTATATTTAATATATATATATATAATATTATATATATATACTATAATATATATATATATAGTGATCTTACCTTTTGAAACGTATTCATCATTACCTTCCTTTTTTTCCGCCAAGACTGGGGGTAAAGGTGGTGACATGCATCGGAAAAAGAAGAAGAGTATGTTTAGTTAGAGGTCGCAAACACGCAAAAGCTCAGCCTACCGGCAACCCTCTATACCTATTAGTGAAGGAACTCGTCGCAGTCGGAAGCCCCACCCTAGAGCTTCATTAGGGACTTCGAAACGGACCCCTCACTATGGCATACTCGTCAGTGTTGGTCTCTGCTCAGTGGGCACACAACCGCATCCCTCACCACGCCGTTTCAGCTTTCCACTTTACTCCTGCCTCATGCCACCTTCCACTTCTCTCTGCGCCATTCGTTCTCTCTACTTTTTTTGGTCTGTCGCGGTCGCTTCCTCTCCCTTATAAGTCGCTTAACGCCCGCCTTGCTCCCTTTCCCATCACGACCTCCTCCCGTCTCTTTTCTCTTCCTCTTTTCCCCTCCTGCCTTTTCATTCTTCATTTTATCATTCTTCTCATTATATGTATAGTATATTATAATATATTATATATATAGTAGTAATATATTATATATATATATATATATATAATATGTATAATATGATTTTATTATATAATTTTATGTGTGTATGTATAATTTAGTAACTATGGTTATGTAATATAATGTGAAGACTATAAGAAAGAGTGGAGATAACCATTTTATTTAATGGTTTATAAGAAATACACTCGTTCTGGCAGTGTGGCTGGTGCTAATTTCAAAAATCTGATTGTCTTTCCTGTTTTTTCAGGTGTGGCTGATGATGTGAGAGAAAAAGGATTAACCTTGAAATGATGGTCATGATTCATCAAAGTTTATTTAATTAGTGACCCTGTTCAAAGAAAGGATGTAGATTAGAATGTAGTTTAGAGCTTAGAATAAATAAGTTTTATGTTTTTAGTGAATTTGTTATTTAATTCTGTATATTTCCATTTCAGTTATTAAGTATTTAATTGAATAATGATATTAATGGACCATACGGAATTGTAATAAAAAAGAACATAGAAATTGTATTTAACAGCAGAGTAGAAAAAAGAAGTGTTGAAGTTATCGGGTGACTGAGGAACAAGAGGATCAAGATAATATAGAGAAACAATAAATTAATTGGCGTTGGGTAGTTAGTAGTGTTTGAGTAGCGAGTTGTGTAAAGTAAGAAGTAATATGTTTCTTGGAGATACTTCGAGTTTTTGAAGTGCCTCTATTCTCTGTAGATTTGTGATCGATTGGGAATTCTGCTGGGTAGTAATTGTTGGCTTATTTTAGTGCAAATTATTAAGTATTACTTTAAAGACTGGGTATTGTTTTACATATTTATTATAAAGCCCAATTTTATTTTATTGCTTTATGGCATACATCACTAACATCCTCTTCATATGATTCAGTAACTTAGTATCTGTAAGTAAGTGTTAGTGTTTTTTATAGATTAGGCTGCTACCACACTTTTTTCACTCTTTATATATATATCATATGCGTCTCATTACTTATTAATTCATAAAACACAATGTTTTCTCATTAAAACCCATGTATTTGCTTCAGGCTCCTTATATATCCCTCATGAAATCCTAATCTGTAATATATTTAACTTT
>JABUQX010119571.1:17500-20979 GCA_015478945.1 Trachelipus rathkii | reverse complement strand
TTATAAACAATAGCAGACTAAAGAGCATCGGGAACTATCTTTGTGATTCAAGAGAGAAGATATACTAAAAGAAGATGTTAAAAATAAGAGTTAATGTAAAGTTGTGGACATGATCATGAAATATTCGTGTCAAATCTTTTTAAGTTTTAATATAAATAGTGTCATAATAAGGAAATTTTATAAAATATCTTCTTTTTACAGTGTCATAAATAGTTTTGTTTTTAGAGTTTGCATTGACATATATTCACGTAGTGCATTATGAATTATGGGAAGGGGAGATAATTTTTATTTGCTTTTAGGGAAAATGGCGTATCATACTGCATGAGAGAATAGAGAGGATAAATGGTAAGCTCTGTGTAGAAGAGATCTAATACTGTTACATTTAAAGAGTAAAGGGGTGTGGCTGAAAGAGTTCATTCCCAGTCCAGTAAAAAGACACTTTCTTAAATTTCATTGAAAGTCCGTGCGGTTTTTTTTATCAGAAATCGAGAAAAGACCAGAGCTATTGTTTTGTTGCATCTTCTCCTTGTGAAATTATGTTATTAAGTGGAAGTTGATGTTAGTCAAAACAATAATGAAACACTTGATTGTTATTACAATAGTAAAATTTATCATCCATATACCTTTTTATAATGAGTAGTTGAAGTGGTCCGGACATTGGTTAAGCCATATGGTTTCGAAATGATTTAAATAAATATTTGCTAAATAGCACTGAGAGGTGAACCCATAGCTAATGAATTGATTGAGAATAAAATTATGGAAAAAGAAAAAAATTCAGTGGTTGCTAGAAGAAGAAGATTTTTGACTCTAATTTTGTGAAATTGTTAAAAATTGGTCATTGGACCGCGAATAATATTTTAATAATATGTCGATGACATCACAGTACGAATGTTCATGTTAGTTAAAATATAAATTTTAATAGTTAATAATTGTATATTATGTGAATAGAGGAATAACAAAAAGATGATAATTAAAAAGGGGCAGGAATCAGCATGTGTAGCTAAAAGGAGAAAGGAATAATAATACACACTTAAAAATTTCACAAATGTGTGTTGTAAAGCTGCAAGGATGGGGCGGATTGGAGTGTTAGGTTTTATGGACTTGTAGGTAGCCATATAAAATTCCGGGGAAGTAGCCACGTGGATTTAAATCTACATAACTTGATTTACAATTTTGATTCAATTTCAGCATTATTGGAACGTCTCTATTTAGTTTGTCCTCCAAAGACAAAGACAATTTTAAAGGATTAGGGTAAAAAATATTTTGAATTAAATGCTGATAAAATAATTATTCAACTTTTTTTTCTGGAAATCTGATTTCTCTTCTTTCTCATTGCCTGATTGCATTGCTCACGTTTACAGACAAACCCAAGGAATGATCGAGTTGTGTGGGATTTTAGTTAAAATTGAAAAGTTATGAATTACCAAATTCACATAAGAAAAACTTTGAGGGTTTAAATCTGTAATAATGTTTAAGACGCTATTTGTTAATCTTTTGCGGTAACTTCTTTAACAATTTTGGTCTAATATGGATAGGATTGTCAATGCTTCGTAGTTTTTCAAATTTTAAAAGAATTTACCCAAATGACTTAAACAAATAGCTCTAAACATTATCTACAGATTTAAACACCTCCCAAAGTTTTTCTTATCTTAATTTCTAAATCAGACTTTTCAATTTTAAAATCCCTCCAAAATGATCATTCCTTGGTTTTCTGTAAACCTGACAAGGTATAGGCACTGTTATCCTGGATAAATCAGATTATGTGGACAAAGTTGTAACTTGCCTTATTGAAATAACGGAAATTAACAATTATATCTAACCCTAATCCGTTTGGTGAAAGTGCTATTGAAGAAGAAGGAATAAGTATAGAAATTGGTCGGTTAAATTGCTGAAATAACAAAATTGAGAAATCAGTAATGACCGAACCTCACTCGAAGAGGCCTTCCCCGGATCTTTATCAGTGGCCTACCTAAAGTCCATTAAAAACCAACACCCTCCAACTCCGCCCCATCCTGCAGCTTACAACACATCAAATATAAACTAAGCAAAAGTTTTTAGTACCCCCCTACTCCCCCTCTAGCCGTCTAATCTTACTCCGCATTAGTGAACTCTCTTACTTCTTAATAACGGTTATTCCTATCAATAAATTTGCATACTTTTTACTAGAACAAGCTTTAACATAGAATCCCTTGTACACCAACATTTCCACTAATCGTATGATGTCATCACATTGATTTATTAACAAATTTTCGAGATCCAATGACATGTTTTCACTCGTTTAACTCACAAGCACCAATTCATTAGTTGCTTCCATTCTTCTTAGGCAACCACTGACACTTTTTTTCTTTTCAAACAAATAATTATATTCTCAAATGCTAAAGGAAAGTCTCTCGCTCTCATGCACTTTAGCAGATATTATTTAACATTTCGAAACAATATGTCGGCGGCCTAACCGATGTCCGACCACTTCAAAGCCTACTCATTATAAAGTATATGGTATGGACTACTTGCTTACTCATTAATAACAAATCCAATGTTCATTATTTTTGACTACGATCAACTCCCAACTTACTACATCAATTTCACAAAGAGAAGATGCAAGCAAAACAATACTCTACCTTTTCTCATTACTGAAAGTATAAAAAAGCGCCACGGACTTTACAACTGAAATTTACAGAAAAAAGACTTTTACTGGACTGGGAATGACTTTTTCAGCCACACCCCTTTACCTTTAAATTTATAACCGTATAGACTTTCTTCGATGACTTACGAGCGTCGAATTTATATCATCTACTCTTAAATTATGGGAATGCTGATATTTCGTTCTACTGAAATCATTAGTTTCCCCTAAGTATACTGTATTACAATACATACAACCTATTTTGCATACTCCAATGTTGTTATTTTTTACCCTAATAGTCGGTTTTCAAACCTTTTTTAAAGTAAACGGAACCGATGGTACTAAACTTACGTTCTTTGGAAAATACCTTTTTCATTTTGGAATTCAAATTGTTAGGGTAAACTAACAGGTTTTCTGTTTTGAATGTTTTTTCCCTTGAGACATTATAAAATTTTTCTTTGTCATTAATAAATAGAGCTTTTTTAACAACAACTGGGTATTTCAAAGAGACAGAATTATTTTTTATGTAATTTAACTCATTATCAAGAACTTGAGGTTTACAAATATTAAACACTCGTAAAAATTGTCCTAGTAAGAGACCTATATGTACGTACGCAGAGCGTACAGAGAACCACTATATATATATATATATATATATATATATATATATATATTATATATATATATATATATATACTATATATTATATCTATAGTATATACTGCTATATACTGTATTATAAATATAATATTATATACGTTGCTATTAATATATATATAGCCATATATATATATATATATTATATTATCTATATATATATTATATATATATATATAATATATATTACGTAGATATATAT
>JABUQX010119570.1:0-24914 GCA_015478945.1 Trachelipus rathkii | reverse complement strand
TTAATTCAACTATTTTAGTCACAAATATCACAATATTCTCGTTTACTTTCTCATTTACGCCCATCTTCACACTATGCAGCTCCCTAATACGTTCATTCCTCATTCTATCAATTCTTCTCACACCTAACATGCCCCTAAGGTTGTCCATCTGAACACTTTGTATTTTAGATCTATACCTCTTATTCCAGACCATAGTTTCACTATTATACCTCATGCAAAACCCCAGCGCACTCAAGACATAAGTCTCTTCACATCCACCAAGGATTTAATTGCACCAGTCACCTTCCTACCATTCACAACTTTACTAATACACTCTGCATCACTATTCTCTTCAATAAAAAAACATATATCCTAAATATTTAAACTCAGATACTTGTTCCGGTTGCTCACCATACAACATGACTTACACATCGCGGGCTCTCCTCACTCACTACCATAACCTTACTCTTAGGTTGTCCATCTGAACACTTTGTATTTTAGATCTATACCTCTTATTCCAGACCATAGCGCACTCAAGACATAAGTCTCTTCACATCCACCAAGGATTTAATTGCACCAGTCACCTTCCTACCATTCACAACTTTACTACCACATTCTGCATCATCTATTCTCTTTTCATAAAACATATATCCTAAATATTTAAACTCAGATACTTGTTCCGGTTGCTCACCATACAACATGACTTACACATCGCGGGCTCTCCTCACTCACTACCATAACCTTACTCTTAGGTTGTCCATCTGAACACTTTGTATTTTAGATCTATACCTCTTATTCCAGACCATAGTTTCACTATTATACATTAACACAGGTAACAACATACCTCATGCAAAACCCCAGCGCACTCAAGACATAAGTCTCTTCACATCCACCAAGGATTTAATTGCACCAGTCACCTTCCTACCATTCACAACTTTACTACCACATTCTGCTCACCATACAACATGACTTACACATCGCGGGCTCTCCTCACTCACTACCATAACCTTACTCTTATACACATTTACTTTAAAACCCCTCCTTTTACATACCCTGCCAAACCCTTCTACCAATCCTCTCAAATTCAGTTCAGTTCACCACACAACAAATCGTCCGCATATAATAAGCAGGGCACCATCCACTCTCTTCCATCCTCAATCATTCTAACACCTTTCCCTGCCAACCCCAACCATATACAAATTAAATAACAAGCAGGAGACATGACACATCCCTGGCTCATTCCGCTATTAATATTAAACCAATCATCACTTTCGACTCCATTTAATCCTACACACGCTTCACTATCGTCATACTTACTCTTGATTCCATTCCGAAGCCTATCACTAACACATGCCACAGAGCTTCCCTATTAATCCTGTCATACTCTTGTTGCAAATCCATAACACCTAAATACAACTTATTCTTCTTCTCTCTCATTTTCTCTATCATTCGTTTCAATGTAAAAATTTTATCCACACATCCTATACAACTTCTAAATGCACCTTGTTCCACCAATCAGTACTTCAATCACTCGATGTACACTTTCAACCAAAATACCAGCATATATTTTCCCTACAACACTCGATAAAATAATTCCCCTTAGTTCCTACAGTTTTCCTTATCCCCCTTGCCCTTATATAAGGGTTCTAATACTGCTCTCTTCCAATCTCTCGGAACTGTACCCTCCATAAACGCTTTGTTACACAACTTCCAAATCCATTAATCACCATCTCGCCTAAATTCTTGATCATTTCACCAGTAATTCCATCTATGCCTGCAGATTTAACATTCTTCAACTTTCTCACTCAATCCAACCTCCTCCTACTAATTACTCATCCCCAAAAATACCTATTTCTCTGCACCATCACAACCCACATACATTCATATCACCTCTTCATTACTGCCAATGTTATACAGATTTTCGAAGTGCTCTCTCCACACTCTTCTCACTTCTATTTCATCAGTTACGAAAGCAACATCCCTATTCATTATTCTATGCAGAATCCCCTTACTCTCATTCTTAACCTTTCCCGCTCCCTTCCTGAAAAGCTTCCTATTTCCTTTTAAGTCCCCATTCATTTCTTCCAAATTTCATTTAACCAATTTTCCCCCTAGTATAAATTTAGTCTTCCTTTTTCCTCCTAATATTTTCAAACATCTTTCTTTTGAAAACTCATCATTTGCTTTTAGCATATTCAACCACGCCTCTTTTTAACCTCTTGCATCACCTCTTCATTCACTGTAGAAATTCTTACTTTTAACTTTAGCGTAATCACATACTTCTCTTGTACCACTAACAAAGGCTTCCTTCATTTGTGTCCAGATTTGCTCAGTTTCATCTTGTTCACATTCAACTGATTTATTTGCTAGCTCTCATAAATACTTATCCTTATTAGCTTGTTCATTTAACTTCTCACTCTTAATCTTCCATATTTCCTCCTATCTCCTTCCTCTCCATCCACTTAATTTTACATAAAACAACATAATAATCCGATAATCTCATCCCCACCCCCTCAGATTAAACTATATAAATAATATAATATATAATATATAAATATATATATATATAATATCATATATATATATATATATATATATTATATATATATAATATATATATATAATATATAATATATATATATATATATATAACAAATCTAAACAAATCCAAATCACTAACCTCATAACCACCAACACTACTAAAAAATTCTGAATACCTCCAACAAAACATCTCACGCAGACAATAAGAAAACCTGCAATATCAAAAGTTAAACAATTTCAACAAAACAACCCCCACCATCTCACGAATCCCCATCTCTAACTAACAACTCCCTCCCCTCCCTAAACAAATCAATCAGACCATCTCGCTAAACATTACCTAAATCTTCGCAAACCAAACACACCCAGTATAACAGGAAACAAAAAAACACTTAGAAAACTCAAATTAATCTCAACCCATACCTCATTCACAACAATCATGATAACAGAAACCATAAAACCCTCAAAAATTCAAACAAACCACATGGCCCAGACTCGATATCTAACCTGCACTTAAAACACCTGGGAGATAATCTTCCTAAATACAGACATCTTCAATAAATCTGGCAACTCAAATACATTCCCCCAATCTGAAACAAGCATACATAATCCTAAACTCAAACCAAAAAAAAGACCCAACTCCCCTTCCTCCTATCCCCAATTCTCTCTTTCATTTGCTATAGAAATTAATATTAAATAAAATTTCCCATTCTATTCTCTCCCAGAATTCCAACACGGATTTAAAAAGCAAACCACCTCTACCACAACCCTCACTTCCCTCACACAACACATCATTAACGGCTTCAACCATCACCTTCCCAATAGATCTATACTCACAGCAGTAGACATAGACAAAGCATTTGGCACCGTCCCCACTCACCTCCTAATTCAAAAAACCCCCATTCCCCTTAAAAAAAAAATGACAAAAATGCATTTCCATTCATCACACCGTTTTGCAAAAGTATTATATAAAAACAATCTCTCCCACTCTATTAAATTACAAAAACGCGTCCCTCCAGGGAGCCATCTCTCTCCATTTATTCAACTTTATCAACTGCAGACCTAACCCACCCCATATCCACACTCCACCAAACTAATCACTATTGCAGACACATTAGCCTCATTTCCCCAACACTCAGACTAAACCACAGCCCACACAACATACTCAAAAATACTACACTCTTTAGGGAAAAGTAATCCCAACAGAATACCAGCCCATCCCCCCTTAAGCCTCTATCACCTTATTAACCACCGAAACCGACATCAATCCTCCCTCCATCCCTAATTACTCTGAACAATAACCCGCCCCCACTATAAACAATCCCCCAAAATACTAGGACTACATACGACACCCACATACGTTTTCCCCATATTGAGCCAAATCACTTCCACAACTCAACGAAAACTAAACACCCTCCGAACCCTTCCCAACACAATTTCAGCGACAGGCAAAACACACACTAACGACTATCTATAAGCAACTCCTAGAACAACCTAATACGCTCCCCAGGCATGTTCCCTACAATTTCAAAAATCAAACACAAACAAACTACAAATTCCAAAAAACCAGAAGCCTTAGAATTATCACACTTGTACTAAACCATCCCCAATCCTAACATTTACACGATGAAACCTTCATCCTCCCCATTTCCACACATCTTGAGATGGTAGGGACCCAATCTACAGAAGACCCGAAACCCAACCCATTCATGTCACCAAATCCTCTCCAATCCCCCCTCGACAAAGATTAAAATCCCCCCCTTCCTCACCGGCACAAATTCCATTACAACACTTATAATATAATTCCCCCCCCCCCCCCGCCATGGAGTTCACATATCCATTCCCACCTAACAAAAACTTACCTTCAAAACCCTGATATACCACCTGAGCAATTTACCCCTCCCCAAAACTCTCCCCAATAAAAGAAACGCTGCTAGAAAAGCCCAAATACCTCGCTCGTGCAAGATCGGGTCATCCACCAGCTAATGCAATATAAACACAATTTAAACTAAAACCAAATTAGTAAAATGCACCAGATGTCACAATTCTCAAAATACAATAGAGCACCTCCTTCTGGAACCCCAGCTCTCGACCCCCCCGTCCGTCTCTTCGTTAATCCTCTATCCTCACCGTGGAACCGCCCAGTGCCGCCGCTTCCTGAAGCAGTGCCCTCCAATTAAGTCTGGCCAGGGGCAGAAGATAGTAAGTATATATAGTATTATATATAATATATTATATATAATATATTATAATATATATATATATATATATATATATATATTATAATATATATATATATATAAATATTTATATATACACCACCTTCTTACCTTTTTCCCCAAGCTGGGTAAGGTGCCTGACATGCACCGAAACAAAAGTATAGAAAAAAAATATGACAAGTCAAAAGAAAGGCCCAACCCTTACCGCCCCCTTAACCTTTTCAGTGAGAACTCGTCCAGTCAGAAAATCCACCCAGAGCTTCCCGGGACCGCGATCTGACCCTTCACATAGCATCCCTTAGCACAGTTGTGCCACAACCATACCCCTTACAAAAAACCCCGCACTTCACTCCTATTATGCACCCCTCCTTTCTTCTGCCTCTGCCAAACTCAACATTTCTCTCCTCCAGGCATTCCTTTACTGACTCAATCCACTTTTTCTTTGGTCTCACTCACCACTATACATCTGCATAACCAACCAACTATCATCCATCTTTTCCACATGACCAAACCATCTCAACTACTTTCGTTTTAATCTCATTTTTCCCTTTCTTCACACCACACAACTCTCTAAATACGTCATCCTATTTTATCATTCTTCTGCATCGCTAACATGCCCCCTTAAATTGTTCATTCTGACACATTGTAACTTTAGATCTATACCTCTATTCCACCATATTCTCACTACCAAACCATTAACACAAGTAAAAAACCATGAACCTCATGAAAAGACCCTAGACACTCAGACTTAGTCCCTTTACATCCACAACGATTTAATTGCGCCAGCACTTCCTGCCATTCACAACTTTCCTACTTACCACTATGCACATCCGTTCCCTTTTCATCCAACAAATCTTAAATATTATTAAACTTCAAACACTTGTCTAGTACTCACCATCTAACATAACTTCACTCCGAGAACTGTCCTCACTCATTCATAACCATAACCTTACTCATATCTACGTTTACTTCAAACCCCTCCTTTACACACCCTACCAAATCCTCTACCAAATCCACCACCAAATCCCTCAGATTATCCACACAAAACCAAATCATCCGCATTATAATAGTAGGGCACCCTGCACTCTCTTCCATTCTCCATCATTCTAACACAATCTCCCGCCACCCATACCTCTTAATTCTTTCATAACCCCATCCATATACAAATTGAATAACCAAGGAAACATAACCCATCCCTGCCCTTCACCTCCGAAATAAATTAAACCAACTCACTTCGACACCATTTATTCTTCCACACGCTTCACTATCGTCAGACATACTTTTGATGCTATTCAGAAACCTACCACCAACACCAAATATCACTAACACCTGCCATAGAGCTTCCCTATTAATCCTATCCTACACCTGTTGCAAATCCATAAAACCTAAAAACAATTTATTCTTCTTCTCCCTCATTTTCTCCTTTCTGAGGCAAAAAGGTAATTGATTGGATTTGGAAGTTGTGTAATAAAGTGTTTATGGAGGGTAAAGTTCCGAGGGATTGGAGGAGAGCAGTAATAGTACCTTTATATAAGGGTAAGGGGGATAAGGGGAACTGTAGGAATTATAAGGGAATTAGTTTACTGAGTGTTGTAGGGAAGATAGATGCTGGTATTTTGGTCAAAAGAGTGCGTCGAGACTGAAGGACTGATTGAGTGAAGAACAATCGTTTTAGGAGTGGAGGATGTTTGGATCAAATCTTTTACATTGAAACAAATGATTAGAAAATAGGGAAAAAGAATAAATTGTATTATGTTTAGATTTGCACATGCATATATAGGATTAATTAGGGAAGCTCTTAATGGCAGGTGCTTGATATATGTATTGTGGTTAATCTTCTGAATGGAATCAAAAGTATGATGACGATAGTGAAGCATATCTAAGAATAAATGTGTCAAAATGATTGGTTTAATTTAATAGCGGAGGTGAGGCAGGTATGTGCTAGTTCCTTCGCTAATTCAATTGTATATGGATGGGGTTATAGAAAGAATTAGAGAGGGGGGTGGCGGAAATGGTGTAGAATGATGGAGAATGGAGGTGAGTGTAGGTGGCCTACCTATAAATGCTGACTGAATTTTTGTGTGGACCGAATCGAAGAGAGTTTGAGAGGATTGGTAGAAAGATTTGGCACGGTGGTAAATAAAAGGAGGGTTTGAAAGAAAACGTAGATAAAAGTGAGTATGGTTCGTGATGAGACAGTCCTCGGGTGAAGTTATTTAGATGGGAGCAGTGTACAAGTGTTGTTTAAATAATTTAATATTATGATGTGTGAAAAGGGAACGGAATGATGCAGAGTGTAGTAGAAAATTGGAATGCAGAAGTTGGCGTGCGCAATTAAATCATTGTAATGTAAAGACAAGTCTTGAGTGCCGCTAGGTTCTACATGTGGTATGTGTTACCTGTGTTAATGTATAGTAGTCGGACTATGTTCTAAGAAGTTTAGATTAGATCTAAAGTTCAATGTGTTCAGATGAAATCTTAGGGGCGTGTGTGTGAGAAAATTTCGATAAATGAGGAAATGAAGTATTAGAGAGTTATGTGGTGTCAAGAAAGGGATAAATGAGAGAATAAATGAATAGTACGTTAATGGTCTTGCTTCAGTAGAAAGATGAATATAGTTAGTTGGTTTAAGCGATGTATAACGTGAGTGTGTGGAATGGATAGCTGGCGAGACGAAAAATTAAGTGATTGAGACTGTATAGAATGTCTGGAGGAGAGAAATGTGAGTTGGCAGATTCAGAAGAAGTGCATATAGAGTAATGGCGGGTTTTGAGGGTAATGGTGTATAGCCCACCTGGGCCAGGGATACGAACCCTACCCTGAGGAGTTGTCATAGAGAGGGTCCGTCGCGGTTGTGAAACCCTAGCGTGGATTTCGTCTGCGACGAATCTCAAATAGGTATAGAGGCTAAGGTTTGGGCGTTCTTTTCCACTTTTGTCATATTCTTCTACCTTTTCTGTTCCCAGTGCATGTCACGCGCCTTACCCTCAGTCTTGGTTAAAAATTAATGTTAATGTTATTAGAGTTACAAACAATATTAAAAATGTATCTGAACGATAGATTTGTGATTTTTATAAATAATAACTATAGGAGATATATATATATATATATATATATGATATATATATATATATATATTATATAATATATATATATTATATATAAATCACATCTTACACGGGAGTAGACTCTCCGAATCCCACACATGCCATAAAACACTAATATTCCTATTACAGACAACGCCTTTTTCATATATATGTGTGGGGGAGAAAGAGTTTGCTAATGAATGCTTCGCAGGAGGAGGTGACCACCTTAAACAACCACTCCAAATTCTAATCTAAATTCAGTCTTCCCTAATTTGATGGATTTCAAGTGGACCTCCAGTCTTTTCTCCACAGAAAGACAACCAGTTTATTTTATCTTCGGTGAAACTGAATGAATCGTCTGGGTACATGGAATGTTAAGAGGAATGGTGAGGTGAGAGGTGATGGATGTATTTAGAAAGGGTAAATTTTATTTGTTTGTTGTGACTGAAACAAAGAGGAAAGAAGGCGGTGAAGAATGGTGGTGTGGTTTGAAATGTGTGTGTGCTGGAGTGGAGAGAAATGAGAGGAGTTGCAATTTTTAATATTAATAAGTTTCAATATCTAACCGATGATTTTTAGCTCATATGTTTCCGAGCTTGAACCTTGCCTAGGTACACTGGTCCATCTCTGCATATCAAGTACTACATTTCTTTCAGGCTTAAGGTGGGTGATCATTAAACCTGTGCTGAAAATAAGAACCCGTATCAAACCTCTTCATTATCAACCTATCACTTTAATCTCTAATTCTTTTCAAATTTGATTCTTATAACCCTATCTCAGACTAAGAGTATGGGTTCCGAGTACATTCATATGGTCATCAAATAAATCATATTTCCTGTCTCTCTTTCTCTTGGTTCCCAGTTTTTTTGTTTTATTTTACATTTTGGTGAATCTTCTGCCACGAAGCTGGACATTTCAAAAGCTTCTGATAGATTTATTACTGTTTTCAAGGTTGTTTTGCTCCCTATTCACCATCATTAATAAATTAACTCACTTCATAACCAATCCGCTCTTATGTTGAAGATTCTACCTTCATATCTCTCTTAATGTGAAAAGAATTCCACAAAACAACGAATAGCTATTAATTGGATAATGACCTTGGAGAAACGCCAATACTTTTCAAACTTCCTACTGAAATAAAGAAAACAGTGGTGTTTATAATACCTCACAATCAAAATATCTTCATAAACCTATTTGATGTAATCTTCCATACACAGAACACTACTCTTCCGAGCTCTCTAATTGCATATCATCCTTTTTGAAGTTTCATTCTTTCTTCGTCCAGCTCGTTGGACCCACATTTAAAACCTTATAATCCTTTTTTCATGTACTCTATTTAGCCCACACCCTTTTTCTTCCACACTTTCAAACATTGTGTATCTGAACATGTCAGCTTCTGATTAGATCTAAATTCAGTCTTCCCTAATTTGATGGATTTCAAGTGGACCTCTGGTCTTTTCTCCACAGAAAGGCAACCAGTTTATTTTAAATAGCTTTCAAACATACGTAAAAATCATGAAAAAACAACAACAAAAAAAAAGGGTCATAGTGATGCTAGCGTCCTAACTGTTGATCCAGGACAGCTGGTGAAACAAATTAAAAAATTGCAAAATAAAATAAATAAAAATATCTCTAAATATTTATCAATTTTAGTTCCTACATGTATGTAGAGCTAAAAACTAACCTTTAATTCAGCAATAAAAGTGTTTGCCCGGACAATATCCAAAGTTGTTACACCAAATATGCGGCTGGAGTCAGCACTGATTTTCTTGTACATTTCCACAGCTATGGGGACTGTGCTATTAACCTAATACGAAGAACAATGCAAATAATCATTGTTATTATTATTATTATTATTATTATTATTATTATTATTATTATTATTATTATTATTATTATGATACAAAAACTATTTTAAAATGTTTTTAAAGATAAAGGTGTTCATATCTTTGAATAATAATAATAAATATGAATAATAAAAATAAAATACAATTTTCTTTATAACTAACATATAAGTAGGTAAATATACTTACTGGATTCGAAATAATGCAAACCATAGCGCTTGGACAAACTTTTGCACAAGCCGCGGCCAAATTTGCAACAATTGAGGCGTTTGTATTGAAGAGATCATCTCGAGTCATTCCGGGTTTTCTTGGGACGCCAGCAGGAATAACTACCACTTCAGCTCCTTTCAAAGAAGCCTTGAAAATAATACATAATAATAAATAATAATAATAATACATTTAATAATGAATAATTAATAATAATAATAATACTAATAACAAAAAATAAAAATAATAATCGATACTAATAAATAGAATAATAATAAAAATAATAAAAAAATATAATAATAAAATATAATAAAAATAATAATAATAATAATAATAATAATAATAATAATAATAATAATAATAATAATAATAATAATAATAATAATAATAATAATAATAATAAATAATAATAATATGGGCCGTCATAAGAAACAATGAAGAGATAACATCTGATTGATTCTATATTTACCGTATATAAAAACATTTCTTTTGTAAAGCTATTTTAGGAAAAAACTTTCTTGTATGACAGTGCTTGTGACTGAGAAAATCTCTTATACATTATTTTGATAGCGCAACTTCTAATTATCATTAGAAAGTGGGTCTAGTCAAATTTCCTTGCAAACCTACTATACATTTGGATTTGTGGAGAGAATTTCTGGATAAAGATCTTTGCAGCAGATGGAGCACTTGAGTCGTAAAGGTGTTGGGCTTTTCAGCACCAGTTTGGACTGTTTAGCAAAACCAGTAAGCTAGTCATATAAACTGAAGAATAAAAATAACTTGTAATAGTAAGGACATAAATAAACTAGTGTTGCTACAGGTTCAGATAATGATGTTAGCAATAAAAATAACAGCATTTCGAATATCAAATGCTTTTACACAAATGCTCATAGCCTTAGAAATAAAAAAGATGAGCTTGGATAAGTTATACCATAAATGAGAATCTTGACATTATTGCCATAATTAGGCATGGGTTAATGAAGAATTATATGGAGACTCCTTTCTGTAGGAATATGAAATAGACGGATATTCACTTTATTTATACCAGCGTAGAGGAAAGAAAAGGTGGGGTGGCTTTATATTAAAAGCAATATTAAATCTGTATTTATAAATGACTGTATAACTAATAACTTTTTGAGCCAGATGGGAACTTGGGTAGATATCCTTATGTTTAATAAATCATATAGAATAGGGGCATTTTATAGACCTCCTGGCCAGAGTCAAGAATTAGATGGGGAAATTGTGAAAGAAATTGAGACAGCATGCCACAGTAAAGAAAAAGGTATAGTCATAATGGGTGATCTCTTATATTTTTATGGCATTTTAAAGGATTCCTTTTCTAATACGGACCAGAGTAGTTCAGTATTTATAAATTGTATACTAGATAACTTTTTGAGCCAGATGGTCCATGAACCCACAAGACACAATGCACTATTAGACTTAATATTAACTAATGATGAAAGTATGGTGGATAAGATTAGAGTTGAGGAGAATTTAGGACTTAGTGACCATAATATAATTAGATTTAATATGAATGTGATATCTGGGCCCAAATTGCAAGCTAATAAGGAACAAATCCTAGATTTCCGAAATGGCGATTTTACCAAATTACGAGACATGCTTAGTATAACTGACTGGGATAAAGAGTTTAAAGACCAAAACTGTTTTACCATGTGGGAACATTTTAAGCAAATTTTAATGAATATTCAGTCAGTGTTTTAAAGATAAACCCATAGGGTGGCGAAGAGAAAACCTGTTTAGTGGAATAGAGAGATAAGAGATAAAAATCAATGAAAAGTTTAGATGTTTTAAAATATTCAAGGCTAGTAATAGGGAATAAAAAAAATTATAGAAAAATAGGAAACCAACTTAACCCGGCAATAAGAAAAGCAAAGAGAGAGGCAGAAATTAATTTAGCAAGGAATAGTAATAAGGACCTGAAGAAGTTTTTTTAGCTTTTATAAATTTAAAAGTAAGAATAGGACAATAGGTCCTATTAAAATTGATGAAAATTTAGTGAGTTCAGATAAGGAGTTGGTCAACATTTTCAATGCTTATTTTGCTTCAGTGTTTACTGAGGAAAGATTAGATAATAGTTTGGAGACTAATAGTTCTTGTATACATGTAAATAGATAAATATCTTACAGAATTTGAATTTGAGGTAAAATATCTTAATCTTCAGACCATATTGATCCAAGTAGAGCTGCAGGCCCTGATGGTATACATGGTAGAATTTGAAAGAGGGTAGTACCAGCATTGCAAAGGCACTGTTTTTGATTTTTAAGCGATCTATAACATTTGGTGAGGTACCAGATGACTGGAAAACAGCATATGTTGTGCCTATTTATAAGAAAGGTAGTAAGGAAGATTTGGGAAATTATAGGCCAGTTAGCTTAACATCTCTGGTTGTAAAGGTTCTGGAAAAGTTACTGAAAGGTCATATAGAGAAATATTTAGAAGATAACAAGGTATTGTATGACTCCCAGCATGGTTTCAGAAAGGGTAGGTCATGTCAGACAAACCTTTTAGAATTTATGGAATACATTACTGACTGCATTGACCGAGGGGATCCAGTTGATATTATATATTTAGACTTTAGCAAAGCTTTTGATAAGGTTCCCCACATAAGGCTGATGAAAAAGTTATTGCAATGTGGTATAGGTGGGGTGGTACATGGTTGGATTAAAGAATGGTTGTGGAATAGAAAACAGTGTGTACAACTAAATGGCAATAAGTCATCATGGGAAATAGTGAAGAGTGGTGTCCTACAGGGTTCAGTGCTAGGGCTACTATTGTTCCTGAGATATATAAATGATTTTGCCCAGGGACTTGAATGTAAGGTTTCTAAGTCTGCAGATTATACCAAAGTGGCAACCTTGGTAAGGAATAGTGATGGATGTATAAAGATTCAAAATGATCTTGATAAATTTCTTGGGTAGGAAGGTAAGTGGTAAATGAATTTTAATAGTAAAATGTAAGGTTCTTCACCTAGGTTACTCAAATAAAAGTTTTAACTACAATATGAATGGGGGTGTTGGTGGACTAAGAAAAAGATTTAGGTATGATTATAAGCAGTAATTTGAAAGTGGCTAATCAGTGTTTGGAAGCAAGGAATAAAGCTAATAAAATGCTAGGTATAATAAATCGCAATGTTGTTTACAAGAGTAAGGAAGTTATAAGTACACTATATAATAGCATGAAGAATAATAATAGAGTATTGTGCACAAGTTTGGGGGCCCCTTACTTAAAGAAAGACTAGATATCTTCTAGAGAGAGGCAACGTAGAGCAACAGCATGATTTCTGGGGTTTGAGGGGTAAGAGCTTACTGAGGAGAGGCTGCTGGAGTTAGGAATGTTTTCTGTAGAAAGGCGATTTCTCAGGAGGGGCCATGATACAAGTCTACAAAATTTTTACATCTATTGATAATACGGAGACCAATAAATTCTTTATAGTAGAGCACGGACGGGAGACCAGGGGGCATAACAAGAAAATTAAGAAGAAAGCATGCCATCTTGATATAAGAAAGTATACATTCAGCAATAGGGTTGTTAAATTTTGGAATGATTTGCCACAGGAGGTTGTTGAGTGTGACTCAATTGCAACATTTAAGAAAGGGTTGGATAGGTATATGGATGGGTTGGGTATCACATAGTATATTTAGACGAAGCCAAATTGGCTGGTTTTTAGTTATAGTAGTTAGTAATGTTATAGCTACTGCATGTGTGACCATAACTTAGTTATTAAGGCATGTGGATGGTTTGGGTAAATGTACATTTCATTTTTTTGACTAAGCCAAATTGGTGGATTTTGGTTACAGAAATTTGACAAGCCCTAGGGTGCTTTGTGGATTTGCAGGAGAGCATGTTTGGTTAGTGAGTTGACTGGGACAGTCTCGATAGGCCCATGTGGCTTTTTACTGTCCCTATATTTCTTATGTTCTTTCTTATGTATGTTCATATACATCCATCGGATCACGGTCAAAGAACTTCAAATGAAAGCTTTCTAGTTCCATTACTTTTCCTACCTTATTATAACTGGGACAGCCTCGATCGGACCATGTGGCCTTCTTACTGTCTAAATTTCAATTTCCTACGTTTTTATCATCTAAAAACATTCTTTCTTCATCAACTTTAAATGTTTTTTTCAGATCACTTCAGCTCTATATTTTTATTATTAAGTCTGATGTTTAAATAAATAAAATTTCAAAAGATTCATTATACTCTACATTGCTGTAACCTTGTTTCTTTGATTTGCCTAAATAGCTTTACTTCATGGCTTTATCAAAATTAATTATCCAATATTTGAATACACACACAATGACTTGTTTTTCTCCACTAAGGAACAGTCATACAACACAAATTTGGTCTTAACACTTCTATTGGACAAAATGAATTTTAATTTTTTTTTTAATAACAATCTACTGATCAATTATCATCATTATTAATAATAATTCATCTTCCTCATGAAATCCATTTAATTAAACCTCACTAAATATTTTATTTACCTGGTCTTAATTCCTTATAAGACCCTCTGACATTATTTTCCTTTTATTTTGATTTCTTCTTCTTCTAGTTTTCTCACTTTTCAAATCTATATTTTATTCTTGAATATCCAATCTACCCTCCGCATTCAATTTCTTACATATTCGAACAACTTCAGTCATTTGTTTATAATGTTTACACTTAAAGATTTTCTGTGCAGCATAACAAATTGACTCTCTTGAGCACAATATATACATTTCTTTACGAACTTGTCCCCTGTTATATCCATCTGCCATAAAAAAAATTATCAAATTCACAAGTACATTTTATCCTTAAGGTAAATAAACCCTGAACTTTCTCTACCTTAAAATATTTTAGGCTTCCTGAACGTTATTCATCACTAACACCCTTCCAAATATCGAAAACAGCTTGTTTACTTCACTTTTACTCTCAAATATCTTTTCCAGCCTGCAAATCACAAACTTAATCATCCTGTCCGATAACCTATGGCAATTTATTATAAGTACCTTCTAACTAAAGGAATGATAAAAGTAAAAATACCATCAGTTGAATCAATATAAATAGATTCAAATCTGCTCCACAAGATTGCAGACTGTACATGAAACACTTAATGCAATTTCTTTAAATCTGATTTTTAAGATAAATTGATATTAAGTTTGACTAACTTCGGGAATACCAAAATAGTTTTTTAATCGAACTCCACTGAACATGTAACAATAATCATTATTAGCCTTTCTTTTATAAAGAAATAAAAGTGCAATCTTCTTAACAAAATGCATAATTTATACAGCATCAAAAAAAATTTCCTTTACACATACACAGATTTAAATTAAATCACCCTTCCATTACATATCTTACCAAAATCATATTAACCCTTAGCCAAAACAATCAGGTAACTCATTTTATCACCAACCATTACCTCTTTAATATATTGCCCTTAAACTGTAATAGCTTGTCTGAAATATAAAGTAGTTGTAATAATTATGAAATAACATCTAGGCACTACTTATAGAACTACTACTAAAAAAAAAAAAAAAAAAGCAGCACGACTTCTGTACCTTATTTCTTAGAAGGGGATATAACTACAAATTCAAAACATAAGAAGTTAATTTGAGTTATATACGCGTTATATAATATTATATATATATATATATATATATTATATATATATATATTATCGTATATATTATACTAATTATATATATATATATATATATATATTATGTATCTATATATTATAGTATATATATATATATACTACTATATATATAGTATATATATTATATATATTAATAGTATCTGCTATAATACAGTTACCATCTAATATGGTCCAGGGTTTCCAACAAAATCCTATTACTTTTAGACTTGGACTCCAAATTATGTGAAAGCATGCAGCTGCTACACCCTGGTTTGTGTGAACAAATATCATATAAAGACAGCTGTGCTGATAAGTGGAGAGTTTTTTGAGCAACGCAGTGACAAAGGTTGTCCAATCCCACCACTTGCTCCCATAACTGCCACATTACGATTGACCTGAGGATATAAAATTCCATTTTTTATATATATATATATTTATATATATATATAGTATATTAGATATATATATTATATATATATTAATATATATATAGTATATAATATATTATATATATATATATATATATTATATGACTATATATATATATATATTATAATATTATATATTATAATATATAATATTATATTATATATATATTTATATATATATAGATATATACTATATTATATTATATATATATATTATATATATATATATTAGGGATGTACCGATCACCAGAAAGAGGCCGGATACCGATACTTCTATTGTTTTTTAGGTGGCCAATTACCGATACGATACTTTAAGTTAATATAAATAAATACACAGGTAAATAAGATAGAACATTTTGTGCACTGCTAGGCAACTCAAGATTTTTTCATTCCTGTACTTAACAATACTTAGTCATTAATTTCTCAATCCGACAAAGTACTATTTAATTTTTTATAAATTAAAATAGTACCTTTAAGGGGAACGTTGGCGAGACGTAGGGTTTCCCTTAACTTTTGGGAAGGTAGTAATCCCATCAATTCCATGATTTTTAGGGGTTTTAACACCCTTTCTAGGTGTAAGAATTGGAAAATTGCTCTTTCCAATGTGTGGTTTATGTTTTCATAGGCAAAAAATTTATTTTTATTTCCTTTTAATAATGTATAGGGGGATACGGGGGGGGTGTTCAATTTTTGGCAAGTCATGAATGAAAAATCACGATAAACTTTTTATTATTCATGCGATCGGCACGAAACTTTCAGAGCAAGTATTGTTTGGGAAGATACACATCTTTTTTGTTTTAAATAAATTTATTTGTATGGAGGAAAACGGATTCTGCTTTCTGTGCATGGGGAAATTTTCGTCGAAAATTTTCCCAAAGTTTCCCATAATGCAGGCGGCAAACTTCTTGGGAGTTTACCACACAACATTTATCTAAACAAAATGTGTGAACCTTGCCTAGTAGTATGACCTGAAAGTTTTCGTAATTGATTGAACAAAAAATAAAAATTATCATGAATTTTTTTGTAGCAAAAAAAAAAAAAAAAAAAAAAAATTCAGACTGGGTGGGGTGTAACTTTTTAATATTTAATTCGATTGCAATGAAACTTTCACAACTTATTTTACCTCTACGAGGAATAGAATATTTGTATTTAGATTAATTTTCGGTCAAATGCCCAACAGTTTTTGCCGCTGGATCGTGAGACAAACTTTTGAAAACTTTGAAATGGTTTCGCCCATGAGCAGCGGACAAATCTGTTGGCAATCAAAAATTTTCTCTACAACAGCAAAATGTGCTATCTTCCCCAATTATATATGCTCTCAAATTCAAACTGATTGTATAAAAACTAATTACGTTTTCCTGTAGATCTCATTTTTGAGGTTGCCAAAAAATTTTTTTTTTTAATGATTGGTGTTACGTTCAGCAATTTTATTATTCATCCTTTGTGATTTTTCATTTTTATAACTCGACGATGAATACGCACATATTTTAACTTTAGATAAATTTTCTGTACGCCTAATGGTTTTTGGCTGCTACTCACGGGAAAACTTTTTAAAATTTAATAAGTTTTCCCATTTGAACAGCGGGGCAAAGAAGTATTTGTGGTATCACAAAAATCTTATCTAAACAACAATATGTTTATCCTTTCCAATTATACATGCTCTGAAAGTTTCGTATTAATCGGATTTAAAATAAAAAAATATTTCAAAATCTTCTTTTTTTTAAGTTGAAAAAAAAAGCAAAAAAAGCAAGAATTCAAGATAATTGATGGCATAGTAATTTTTGACTACTCGATCTGATCTTGTAATTAAAATTTTTACAACTTGTAAAATTTGGCGAGATACACCTTTTTTTATTTATATAAATTTGTTTTATACCCAATGGTTTTGCCGCTGCTCACAGTTCAACTTCTTGATTATTTTACTAAAAAAAAATTTTTGATTTTTAAGTTTGCAGCAATGTCTGGATAACAGAAAAATCCCAACACTATTTTTACTTTTCTTTTTTTGTTTTTCAATTTCGTATACATTGATCAACATTTTGATGTATGATTCAGGCAAATATAAAACTTTCATTATGTTTCGGATAACTTTTAAATTTTTTGGAGAAAAAAAAAATTTGAGATTTAGCAAAATAAATTCAAAAAAAAACAAATTATCTATATATTGCTGCTAATTGTGAGTTTTTTCATAAATCATATGGTGTATAGCAAGTATTTTAGTGAAATCCCCTTTTGCAAAAATCTTTTGTAGTTCAGCAGAAATTCACTGTTAAAAATTGCTGATCAAAATGCTGATTCATGATATTTGGGGAAGAATTTTACACAAAATCTTAAACACTTTTTTTGCGCATGTGTCATTGAGATAAATATTGTAATAAGAGAAATCTTTCCTCTTTCGAATGGTGTATATTTTATCCCAAACAAATTACATTAGTGTTGGTACACGCAACGTCCCCTTAAGGAATAATAATTGCAAATATAATATTAATAACTTTTTTATGTTTGTTTTATTGTAAAAAATATTGCCATTTCCATTTTCAAGTAAGTTAAATTAACAAAGTTTAGCTCTAGCTTTTATGTTTTTTAACATGATTACATTTTCAAGAACGATTCTTTTAAGCTAGCTAACAAATATAAAGATAAAAATCATGAAGAAAAGGACCTCAATTAATAGGCCGAACAGTGTAAAATAAAAAAAACGCTATTACTCAACATGACCATACATAAAATACTGCCTTTAAGATAGAATATCATTCAAATATCATTCAAAAAATTCACAATTGTGATGCAAAACATTAAGCTTCTTCACTAGTTTGATTCTGGGCGAGAGACTGTTTCCTTTTTGGGGGTGTTTACATTCCTACCTAACCTACACTATAAATACGCTCTCTCTCGACTGATGAAGGAGGTACTGATAATTATTTGCCTGCAAGGCACATGTAATAATGAAAACTTGGCCTATTTTCATGCACCGGCATTGAAGGATTCTCTTGTGTAGCAAGGCCTCTCATGTTTTCGTAGAGCCTCACTCCTCTTTCAGCGGACTGCAAATTTTGAATTTATCTTTTGGCTCCTTGATGACTGTTTTCGTCTTGCCAGTTTTTATGCATTGAGGTTCCTGGTGTGATTCTTTTAGAAGGTGAAATGAAGATGTCAATGCAATTCTCGGCCCATGAACTTATCTAAAGTCTAACCATATCCAAATCTCTTATCTTTCAGTACCGTTTTATTTGCTGGAAAAGCCACCAGCGGTCACTGATCAGTGCATAGTTGCGACAAGGCTTGCTAGATAAGGCGGCTTACACTTCTCTTCTCTCGTTTTTTTTTTTTTTTTTTTTTTTTTTTTTGTCAAGCGATCAAGCTAGCTCCTGGGTTATGCTATTTTAATGCATTCTAGAAGTGGTTCACCGTCGGAGGGTGCCATTACTTGTTGGGTTTTCCAGCTAATTCTGTTAGATTAAGTTACACAGCTTTTATTTATTGTATTTTTTTTACAGTTGTCACCGCTGCTCATGGGCAGAACCCTATTCGAGGAGTGGGTGTTGAACGCCTAATAAATCACATCTACGCAAAATTAGATACGCAGATGAGCTAGCAGACCGCAGGCTTGTAAAGTGAGGAAATTTAAAATTGGCAGTAGGAACAACGATGATGGGAGAGAAATTCCACGAAGCAGAGGTGGCTAGGAAAGAAAGAAGCACCGCAGCGAACCCGTCTGGAGTTACAAACATCAACACAAAACTCATGTGCCGACACAGCACCTTTGTGCTACGAGGGCGACGTAAAGGTGATGGTTATGGGGGGGGGGGGGGGTGGGGGGGGGGGCGGGGGGTGGAGAGTTCCCTCGAGCACTTGCCTCTAAGTCCCTATAGAAATAGTGGATAAAGCACCAACATGCGCGCCGCAAATTATAAGGGTCAAGTGGAACTAGAAGAGGTAGCAGGACGAGTTTCATAAGTCTTTTGGGCCTTTGACTCGACGCTATCCAAAAGCGGATGAAAACCAGGAGCCGCCGCGCCCCCACAGATATGAGAGTCAGTACTCATACAAGGGCTAGATGAGAACCCTTGTTCAACTAGGGTGGAAGGTAACTAAGAAAAGGAAAAAAGGTCTCGCACTCCTAAACAGAACTCCAAATTTCTTTGAGGCCGCCCTAGGAACCACTGTGAATTTTGAAAAATTTTCAAACATTTTTTTTGTTTATGTTAGAGGCCACAGGATGTTTTATATTGTCAAGCAGGAGAGACGAGAGGAACGCGTGAAAGAGATAGAAAAGTTGTCTTAGAGAGAGAGATTTGGAGGAGAAGTTGGGTTTTTAAAGAATTAAATTTCCCAGCTTGAGACGACCCCACCTGAAAATTCTATCCAGATCAGCGAAAAATAGAATCGGAAGATTAAAGACGAAGAAGGCAATCTAAGAAGTAAAAGGAGGGAGGCAGATTGATATGAGGTTTGCAAGAATGAAGGGTCAAGTCATCGTAATATGAAGTGGATAGAGTTTAGATGTGCAGGTGAGAAAGACCTCATTGATGAAAGAAAGGAATTAAAGTAGGAGATACAAACCAGAACCCTGAGGAACACCACTATTGACAGAAAAAAGAGGTCGCCCATCAACAACAGCTGACATTGAGCGATTATGAAAGAAAGCTAACATAAGGTAAGCGAAAGAGAGAAGGAACACCCAAAGGAAGGGGAGCTTGGTGAGTCAGGTGCGGCGTGGACGCATACTCGGCTCAAAATGCTTGTTGGATATGTCAAGGCGGCCACACACATAAGTTCTTCCTGAAGTTCACATATCTAGGGGCCGGGCAAACCATAAATCTTGTAAATAGTAAAGTAATATCAAACCAGTAATGCTCGAGCACCCGGGATACGCGCGTACTGGGTAATCAGAAAGACAGGAAAGAGATTCCAGACTGATCTACAGAAGTGAGAGTTTAAGAAGGGTTTACAACGATCTTCAGACAAGAATACAAGTGAGAGCTCTTTATAGTTAGAAGGTTCAGAGCAGCATCATTTTTTTCGGATAGGTTGGACATGTGGCGTGCTTCCCAACACTGAGGGAAAGTTCTAGTTTCGAGGCCATAGAGAATATAGGTTGAAGCCGAGGGGGTGGGGTCGAGCACGAAAGCACACCTTCCTCAAACTCAGCAGACCGAAATGCCATCCTGGCCAACCCGGCCTTCCAATGTTCATTAGATTTCAGGAGCTCATGCACCCGATCCAACATGAAAAATGACAGGTAAAGCATGGGACACCTGAGAGAAGAAGGAGGAGGAAGAGGAATACCAGAATCGTCCAGGGTTGAAATTTAGAGGAAAATAGGAGGACTAAAAAAATGATTGGCCTTTTCAGTTGGAAGTATTAACAACAGAACCGCAAGAGCGAATAAGAGGAGGAAAGGATGATTTCAAGAAGTTGTTAGAGATGTTTTTTGGCAAGAGGCCAGAAGACGATTTGGTTCCGTAGAGAACCAATGAGGTCAGGCTGCATTTTTCGTTTATGAAAAACCGCTGTTTGGATCGTAAGAAGAGCTTGCCCCTTCGCATAACGATTTCTAGCTGAATTGAAAAATTTGGCAAAGCAAGAGTGAAAAGAGAACGAGAATTTTTCCACACCCGATAAGCAATTGCTCAGAGCCTGAATTGCCAGCGGAAGCAAGCGTGAATTTCGAAACCATGGATTTTTGGAGAAGAAAAAAAAGAAATTTAGTCAGAAAGGAATGACTTGCCTCATCATTTAACAGTTACAGTTCCCCCTCCTTTATTCGGTACAAGATCTGAATCCCCCGGCCGCGTCTTAAAAGAAGTCAAAAGCAGTCACTTCAATTATAGCTTAGCGTAGAGAGCAAGCCGCAATCGCCCCATCGGCCCGGATCAAAGTGGCCAGAAAACCACATAGGGGCAGTATGGAAAAGTTTTGGAGAGAAAGTTTGGTTCAAAATTAAAGTAATATAGGTGGTGGTCAGATTTACCTGATAGAGCGAAAGGTGGTGTAATTACTTGAGAGAAACTGGACTTAGTGGGTGAAAATTGGTCTAAGTTTGTGTTCAAGAATTCGGGTTTTTGGGCACGATCCGGATGTGTGTAAGGTTTTACTATTAAATCAGTTTGCTCAGATCGTATGAGGTAATACTGGTTATGGATTCGGCATCACTCACCCAGTAAATCAAGTTAACGAGAAGGGAACCAACAATTCAGTTTTGTGTACATTGAAAATCCCCTAAATAGAGGAACTCACAGTATTTGGATGAGCGAAGAATGATAACGCAAGTCTCCGTGGAGAACGGTAGTAAGAGTAATCAAAAAGGCATGGACAAATCTGTTCTGTTTAGGAGAACAGGTAGCATGAAGCATATGTGGAAAGAATATTGTAGTAGAGGAAGAAAGATTTTTGAAGCCAACAGAACATCGAAGTTAAGAATCTCGTAGATGTCGAGATTCTCTGAGAACGTGTTATCAGGGATTGTTTTTAAATATCCTACATACGCAGCCAGACTTCCACCGCCTTCAAACGGAAAATTAATGAAATAAGTACGACTTTCGATACTTATAAGTTGGATATATTCAACGAGTTGAAGGAATGAATTCTTTAGCCATCTGGTCTCAGACAAGAGCAATAAATTAGGTTTAGAGTTAGAGAGGTAGTATTACATGGATGCAGAGTTAGAGTGCAAGGCCAATTGATGTTCGGTAAAGTCAAAGAAGCATGCTGGTTAGCTGACAATCTTGCTACATAACACGCAACACGCAATCACAAAACATAAATAAATAAATAAAAATAAAAACAGACAAAACAAACAGACAAAACCAAAGGAGAAATGAGGAAAATTTATTCGTACGGTAAAACCTAAATTTTAAAAAATTTTAAAACGATAAAAGCCTATTTACAGCAAATATCTAAAAATATGAATAATCCAGAAAGTTTCAAAACACTCACGCACTCACAGACACGCTGCTCAACGAAATTGCGTACAAAAAAAAAATACTATTGGTCAACTAAAAGAGTAGATAAATCTGTATAAATTATAAAAATGGCTGTCCAAATAGGTATTTTATGCTAAACACCAAGTTGGAGAAACGCTAAAATCTAAGTTAAAAGTTAAAAGGGAAATCGAGGAAAAAAAAAACGTAACTTGGTACTAGCTATATATCTTAACTAGAAAAAAAAAAAATTTTGTATTTATTGAATCTAAAAAGTTTCTCATAATTTTCATCCAAAAAAAGAAAGAAGTATCGGCCATTTTAACCGATTACCTAGATACCATCTAAAAATGGCCGATACCGATACCGATACCCCCAAAATGGCTGATACTATCGGTACATCCCTAATATATATATATAATATATATTATATAATTTATTTATATATATTTATTATATATAGTATATATATAGTATGTATATATATATATATTTAATATATTATATATATATATCTAATATATATTATAAGTAGTATATATATATATATATATATAAAACTTGTAATTTTTTTTTTTTTAACAAATTTGGTTGAAGATTTTCTTCTTTAATTTCCTTATTACTTATGGCTTCAAATATACTCATACAGATGCATAAAGTTGTCTTCTATTGTCATAACTCACATCACAAAGTCTATATAAAATGAGGTATTAATTTATTATCACATCAAAGACAAACTGAGGTATTAATTTCTGATACATCTCTTAATATCCGAATTTTAAATTTGGCAAATGTCGTTGAATCTCTCTTCTATAAATTTGGAGTGCTAATTTTATACTAGGCAATATTGTTTTGACAATATCTCTCTCTAACAGTACCGTCTAACTTTAATGTTTTGTATAACAGAATGCATCCTTCCAGAAGAAGGAGAGAAAGCTTTCGAGTCTACCTCTATTAATTTAAACTTGTGTCTGTTAGATAGATTTTAACATCAATCAAAATCTTAAGTAACCTTTACTTACGATATAATACAAACAAAAACTAAAACTGGATGAAATATAAAAATAGAGCAAGCAAATTTTCAAATAAATTTGACAATTTGATAGATTAATATTAAACCTGCAATTAGCTAAACTTTTTTTATTATTATTATTATTTTTCATGAACAATATTTTGAAGTTATATATACAAAGTAAATTACATGTTTTAAAAAAAATTATCTCCCACACAGGGGTAATTAAAGAATTTTTTTTTTAAAGTAAATAAGTTTATAAATTTCAATATGAGTTGCATTTTAAAATTTTAAATATTAAAAATATATATAGCTACAAGATTTGTTAAAAGAATCTTTCAATTAAAATAATGAACAACCTCTTAATTAAAAAAACTAGCTTATGGCTAAATATTTCTAAACCTAATAAATGGATTAGGCTACGCTGCATGAAACTAAATAGGCTATTCAAATTTTTAAGGAAAAGTGTTCACTCCTATATATAGAAAGATCCAGGAGGAGGCTGGATCTTGAATATGATATCTGGCAGGAGTCAAAGCTTTTTGAAATGGAAAGATATCCAGCCTGACCCTGAACTAAAGCCAGAAACTGATAATCTATATAGTATATATATATGATATATAATATATATATTGTATATATATAATAATATATATATATATATAGTAGTAACTGTATATATACTAGTAAATATATATAATATAGTATATATATATATATATAATACTGTAATATATATTAGCCTACCTTTAGTTTCCTTTTCCCAACAAAAGTGGCAATTTCAATTCTCAGAACTCTATCTACAAAAGACAAAAAAAAAAAACCTGGAACAACTAATTCATCTATCGAAAGATGACATTTTCATTTTGGCGATAGGTACACTGAAATCATTAGAATTTAACACTAACTTGACAGCATTGGTGGTTGAAAAAGTTCTTAATGAAAATGGACTGCAGAGTGAAACGCACTTGCTAGCTACTCTGGAAAACATTTTGAATGTAGAACTTCTGGAAATAAAAATATTGAAAATAAAATGA
>JABUQX010119569.1:0-18865 GCA_015478945.1 Trachelipus rathkii | reverse complement strand
GGGAGAGAAAACGAGTGGACACCGTGAACGCCGTACACCAGCAGAGCAGAAAGTCACCAAGGCCACCAGCAACAGAAGAGACTTCAGCCCAAGAGAGGGAGATAAGTCGACTGATAATTCTCCTCATGAAAAAGTCAGCTGAAGAATGAGATATACACTCGCCAAGAGCGTCATTAGAGCATCGCTAAGACCAATGGTTCAGAATGCGAAGAAGCCCCACACGCCCCAGGCTAATAATCAGGGTATCAAAGAGAAAGAGGGCTTCAACCGATCGAACTAGTATAAGTCAAGTTGCACCAAGCTGCCCAAGCTACTGAAGGCCTTTGTAGGCTTTCCATAGGAAAATTCTTGCATAAAATCATTTAGGTGTGAAGAGTGCGATATGACCCAATGTATCCCTTAATTACGAACAACCCCGGCAACTCCCTCTCACCAGCAGCGGAACTCCAACATTTCGAACCAGGGAAACGGAGAGGTTGGCCTGTGAGACGACTCCCAGGCCAGCATGGCGGTAAATATGTGGGGAGCAATAAACGCTTGTGTGAGTAGAAATCCTTGTAATTGTATACCCTGCAACTTTTGTATGAATAAGTCTAATTTGGCAGGGAAATGATTAACTTTTGGCTATAGTAGAAACATATTTATTAATGATAACTCAAACCAATGGAGAATTTATAGTCGATAATTATAAAATTAAAAATTAACAGTAACAATGATAGGGACAATTTTTATAATAGAAGACGGCATGGTATAGAAAATATTAATATTATATAGCGAGTAGATGGTCTATGAATAATGCACGTGTTCAAGGAAAATTCTTTGTATCAAACTACGTAATTCCTTAAGGCCATAATTTTATTTCAAGGTTTTCTTAGTAGATGAGATTTTATTGAACTGTTAATCGTGGGTATGATAGAAATGTTAACGGACAATGTATAATTATATATAGATTTAACATTTCATAGAAATATACTTGTAAAAATAATACCAGAGGGCAAGGAGGGGTACATTTAACATGCATCTGAAATCAGAAATTTTAACGGGAAACGGATGACTCAATGGACCGAGGGGGGACTTCTAGCGGGTCAGCTTCTCCCCACTGAGATCAAACCTTTCCCCACACCGAGTCAACCTGAAGAATCAGAGGGTAAGATTCATCCTTAAACTTTTATTGAACTCCAGATGCATTGATCGAGATTAATCACAATAATAACAAATATAATAGTAGTGATGTAAGAATTAGGGAGAATTGATAGGCCATTAAGATGGCAATAACCGGTTTTGAAATCGTTATACATTACTTTGAAAGCAAATAGAACTTGTGTATGGAGTCAGCTGTTTCCCCCCTCCCTGGGCGTCGAAACTGTCCCCCCCCCTTTGATCAGGGAGAAAGCGGGGATTGGAGGGCGATGTTTATATTACTCCAACTTGTCGATACAAAAAATGAATAAAAATGAATTTGTAATTACATGAGGGGCGCGAAATTCCCTTTTCTGAAAATGAATTGTATTAGCCTTAGGGATGAAGGAGTTTGACTTCCCTGCCCGATTAAGCATGAAGATGTCATTAAGTGAAAGAAAAAAAATGCAGACTGATCGGTAATAACCCTTGTAGTCTCGGGCATTTTAAAGAGCTGTAACTCTTCCGTTCTAGAGCGCGAAATACTTCCATAGCTGAGAGAATCGGTTGTGGAGGCACAGAAGACTAGTTCCATGTGCGAGTAGAAACTTCACTATTTCTCTCCAGTTTGGTAAACTTATCCAGTACTCCATATCATAATGCTATAGTTTGTTTTTTTCGGACCACTCGAACACATAGCCCAAACATCCTTCCGAAATTCTTCTTCTTAATTAATCCAAGCCATAGGAGCGCGTTTGGTCAGGGATGTTCTCCCTCAGGCCCACCAGAATATGCGGATCCGTTGATCATCATCATTGATTAATCGGTTTACTATCACCAAGATTCTGGTTATAAAAAGTGTATGGCGTCCCGACTTAGTCTCTCATTTTTAGTAGCTTCACGAGAGAGAGCGCCATTTCTTTAAATTTCAACGTCACAACATTTGCCAAATGGCATTCAAATATGAGGTGCTTAACTCGCTGCCCGAATGTTCAAATGAACATTGTGTAGGCACTCTTGTTTGCATTAAGCATTGAAACGATTATTTTATATCCACTGGATCCTTAGTTAGACTAGGAGTCAGCTCAAAATCAAATTTGACTTTGGAGCTTTTAGACTAGTATGCCAACATTTTAACAGATCTAGCGAGTTGAGTGTCTATGGCCTAAACTGCTCTGATGCCTCTGCACGTATAATCTCAAAATATGTTCTCAGTTTCTCGGCTTAACCCGAAGCGCCTTTCCAAAGGGATAACGAGCTGCCCGCACTTCGCGACTTCATTAATACTCATGGTAAAGAGGTTATCCGATTATGGTTCGTTAGAACTCCTGCTCAAGGAGAACATGATACTATCGCATCGCTAGGGGTATTTCTCTTTAGTATTTATACATTCTGCCACCGGATCTTCTCTCTCGAGCTCTCTCGCTGCTTGCGGCGCATACATAGTGAACTCAGCATACACTATTTCTCCGTATTGTCTTCCGTCAGCTAGCCGCTGTCATCTTTAAATGTAAATAGCCGCACTTTGCTGAAAATACCATCAGTTTATTATATCATCGGGAAACTACAATACAGTAAATTTAATTTCAGGGTGGACAAGCTCAGTTATCACACATGGCCGACTTTTATGTCTTTCTATGGTGTATCTCGTCCACGGTCTGAGCATCATTCCACCCTTCCCTCTATCTAGGAGGGAAATCGCTCTTTCAATTGGCCCTATATGGACTCTAGGTCAATTTCCCATGTCTCTGGGATGGAACAAATTGTTTAATTGATATATCGGATCTCAATGCAAAGATTTACAAGGTTGCGCGCTATTGTCTCGAACTATGGTTACATTTCTGGCAAAAAGTAGTACAGGAAAGAAAGGAGGCGGGCTTATTTTTTTAACAGCTTTATTAGTAGAACGCGGAGAATGTCGGTCTCTAACGCTGTCTGCTGTCTCTCGTCTAGCATGAGTCTCGCTGACTTGCTATACGGTCAAAATAAGCACATACTTAGGACCACTGCCATGCGATGGAATTCTCCGTTCACTTAGGCCTTAATTCCGCATATCTTCGCTTAAGTTTGATTTGGGAAACCGTTAGAGAAGTTCTGAGGATTTCTGCTCGGAACTGCATATGTAACACAGTTTATTTTGGGGGGTTTTGGAAGATTTCATATAAAATTTTACCTTTGATACTTTAATCTCTCTAAAACTTTTCTCCTATACGATTGTCATATATGCTTACCATCTTCGATGAGTCGAAATGAGGGGAGTGAGGCAATATTAGATGAATGAGATTGCATGCTAAAATAGAGAAGACTCAGCACACCATTATATTCAAGAAGCGATAATAGAAGTCTCCATAGCTTATAGATGGCGTATGTTATTGATGCGAGAGCGCTGAGAAAAGGGCCTAGAGCGCACAGACCTCTCTCGTCCTTACTCGATTAGTTATAAATAAGGGTAAATACATGATAAGTGACACAGACCCGAAAGTACAAACAAGACTGGGCTAATAAAGTGGGAGAGAATAGTTTGCTTTTGGTATTCTCGCTTGAACTTTCAGGCAGACCACCTGGCTATTCTATAGTAATGCATTGAAAAGCCGCAACCGTACTGAGCGGCGTGGAAGTGTGGAATCAAACATTGCTAACTCGTATAGCAAATGTCTAGATTAAGATAATAACTGAACCGTGCTTTAGGCAGAGTCAAATTTGTCATTGCAGGACCGGTGTGAGTGAAACTGAGCTCCTGGCAAATATATCTCAAGATCAACTGACTAAACCGAAACAAATCAGTCTGCTCTCTCTTCGCCAGGCATTATGGGCAGTCAAAGAGAGAACTATGTGAGGGAGAGAATCTCCCTCCTCGACATCGCTTCTCCCCCCGCGAAGTTTACAGGTCGCGGAATGACTTGACCCCGCGTCGTTGATACCTTTTGAGGTTAGCTTTCGACACAAACAGATTATTAACAATTTCCTTTCTTATGGTATTCGAATTATTTTCACTCTGGCTTAGACGTATTATGATTATCAATACAAGTATTGCGCAATGTTGCGCAACATTACCAGGTATAACTACTTCTACCCTTAAGCTATTGATAACTATCCAACGACGTGCCATATGATCTCAATATCCATTGGTATCTGGCGTTTATATGCCGCCAACACGCATAAAAATCTGCTCTTTTTAAGGCACTCTTCAATACCATCTCCCATCCCCGCGCTCGATCAACAGTTGCAAATCTTTAACCCCACCTGCCCAATAGTACAATCTCCTACCCCCCTTCCCCCCTCCCCTATAGTTTCGTTTGCGTCGGGTTGTGTGAGCGAGCAGAAACATTGTTTTCACAGCTGTTAAAATAAGCGCCCGCCTCCTTTAACTATCTACTGTACTTCTGTACAGATTAAAGAACGCCATGTCTTTGACGTTGATCATATCTTTAAATATTTTTAAATTAGCGTTGCTTCCATAAGGAATAAGAATATAAGACTTAGAAATACTTCCCTAAGCATTTTAAATTATTAACTAAATTTTGTTGAATTCGACAAAGCGGTTATATTATAAAGAGAACAAGCGAATGTAATAGCGCGAAGAGTAGAATTATCCGAACAGTGCTACCGGAAAATTTCAACCAAGCCTCAATTAACTAAAGGAGAAATGACTACGTTTTTCGTGCTGGAATCTGAATAAATAATGGCACACATAAAAGATCTTAATGAACCCAAGTGTTCTCTTTGAGAGGCAAAAAGGCATGCGAGAACATTGAAGAGTTGAATACCTCTGCAACAGCCATAAGGCATGCACATTGTATTAAAGTCTACATCCCTAATCAAACCCAAATCAATTTTAGATTTACAACTTTATCAATAAATGCTTCTTGTAGTCACCCAATTTTCGGCTCTGCGCTGCAACGAACCGTTGCTGACCCAAATCCTATATATTTATTCAGAAGCACTCATTAAGGTTGAGGCACTGCCCACAGGTTCTAGTAAAATAGAGGAGAAATATAAATGTTGCTCACTGTTGATGCAATGGAGTTTCATATATAAAAATCCGAAAAATGCCCCAGTTAAAAATAATAAGTGTTATCGGAGAAAAATAATATCAAATATATAATATCATACGTCCGTGAACAGCGTAGGCAACGAATTTCTCAGTTAAATGTGGGACGTTTAGTATCAATGTCAGATAGCCCCGGAAACAATTCCACTGTACAGTTGATTATTCCAAGATGAAACAGCCAAATAACACACGACGTGTAAGCGTGTTTAGTAACTCTTTATTGTGCATATCTCGTCCCCTCTTCTGATTCGGGAAAAGAACCTACCAATCGGGTGATGAAGCAATGCCAGTCTTCTGCCACGATTCTTCTTTAAATGATCCTTCGAATCAGGGACTTAGAAAGCTAGACTGGCGCAGGTGAGAGTGTGCTCGTCTACCCCTTCATTGACAATCTACAAATTTCATTTTTTATTTTTTCATATTAACTATTTTAATTCTAACCAAGTGTAGAATTCGGAAAAGTACAGTGCACTAGGGGATGTTCTCAAATTCGCTCCACATACACTATGTAAATTACCTCTCCCTTCTGCGTCCCACCCGTGGGGATGGCAAATGTGTAATCGCGGAAACGGGTAAGCCAAGAAAGTTGCAGAACATACACAAATAAGGAGCTGGGAGAACATGGCACGTGGTAAACATCATTTCACAAAAGTCATCATATTGCTTTTCAAAAACAGCCCCAGAAAAGAAAAGGCGAAATGTTAGTATCAATAGTATAAGGTGTCTGGAAATTTGACGTATGAATGAATCAGTAATCAGTATTATATAGTGAATTTTAATGTACATCGTAAAAACTCTCGTTGATTAGCCCATCATCTAGGGCTCTATCATTTCTAATCTCTACAATCACTACTAATTTTGTGGCTTGTATTGTTATTAATCTCATCATGCATTGAAGGGTTAGCGAAGGAAAATAGTAAAGGGACTGCCCGGATAAACCGTGCGTTCATCACCACCGTTAAACTAGAAAATCTAATTAACCTGTTCGATGTTCTAATTGAAACTACGCCGCCGGTCAATAATAGTGGTCCGAACAGAATGACCAAATGGAGAACTGTCATAAGAGATGAGACCGATGGTGGTTTCGACTCAGCTTAAATTGTTGAGCAAGATGTGAAATGAAAGGGAGGAGGTCAGACCCGCAAATATAGTTGGTGACGTAAAATGAAGTCTGGGATTAACCCATACCTTCGTCCAGCATGTTTGGGAGTATAATATCGATTAATTTGCAACTTCGTTGCAGTTGGAATTAATAGCCACAATTTCCAATCAAAGGCGAGTAATATACGGATGAAGATGCAATTATTTAGTAACTAACGCTCGAGAACGGCTGTCCCTGTCCAACGTGATGATCTATTCGTTTTATCAATGAAATCATATCTGTTTATTTTAGGATGAATGTTCTATTTCCATTTTTAAATCAAAACCCCATAATATAAATATTTTGACTTAATAGGAGTTGTAACAATTTACATGTATTTTCCTTCCACAGATTTAATAAACATCATACATTATATATACTGATCAATTTATTACTTTAATCATTATTAACATTTTTTTAACATTGTACAAATGTAGGACTTACTTTCACATATTTATTGGCTCATTTTAAAAGAATAAATAGTCTAGTTACGAATACCTTCTTATTCCTAAATATTTTTAATTGTAAATTTCAAATCAAAATGATTGAAATATTACTATTGGGTATAATTTTATAAATGCCCTAAAATATTCAACTACTTTTATTAACGTGGGCATATTCCAGCATCTAGGTGTGGAAAATGCAAATAAATGAAAAATATAGATCATAAACCATTACTGCTATAATTTAATAAGTGTTTTTTTCAAAGGCTTAGAAAATGTTCAAAAGTTTCAAAAAGCCCAAAAAAAGTGGAATTAAAAAGTGAAGTAGGTTATGTCCTTTGCCTATTTTTATGATAATTTGGATTATAAAAATTTGTCCCCCTTCATTATGTTTGTACAGGGATATAAAGGATTGTTCCATACATGTATATTGTTTGATAATTTTTTATTAATGTTTACACACTAATAAATTCCCGTACTTTCCCAATACTACTATTGCGTTTGACCAATCAATTACTTCGATATACGAGTCATAATTCTCGCATGCCGTTCCAGGGTGTTAGATCCACCTCTCAGGCTATATACTCACAGTCTCCGTGAATTAATTTAACAGATAAATAAAAAATAATATTTCCTCGCTCAAACATCTCTTGGAGAAATTCACGTCTCTGTGCTCTTAACAACAATGTGGTTCACAATAACACAAGATAATCTTAGAATAACCGTGCTTAACAATAAGGACCCGTTCGCCTAAATGGTAAACTGTATCCAGATACGCGCGTGTGAAGGGGGTAACACTTACTCTCTAAACAAACTTCTGACGACTATAGTGGTGCCGCGATTCCCCCACCATATTTACTACCCACATCTTGGCCCTGGGAGTTCGTACTCACTAGAGAAAAGACCAACCTCTACCATTTCCCTGGTTCGAACTATGTTGGCAGGTCATGGTTCCTGCCTCGCCGATTGATCTAATGTACCCGCGCGCCGGAAATGTACGCAGAAATAGCCGCAGGAACAAAGACCCGAGAACGATTTTCGTCTAGACAACTAGTTTGTTAGGTGTCTTTTAAATGTGTGGATCTTGCTACTGCTTTAATTATAATAAGTGCATATTACCATTCTGAAATATTTGTTTTTAGTGTTATTACAAATATTCATAATTAGTGGAAAACCGTGTTGTAATAAAAAAAATTTAAACTTCAACAATTCCGCTCTTTCTTAAATTTTCACCATTACAAATTTTTTTTCTAAATCACTGTATAAAACCTACGATTTTTCCTAAATTTCAACATTTTGAAATTAATTTGAGTTAAAATCTTAAAAATTGATTTTTTTTTAACGGTATATTTTCCAAGCCATATTGGAAAAAATATGTCGTTTTCATTTGAAATGCCAATTTCAAAAACAGCCCAGAAAGTGAAATTTATTAATAGTTTTTAGGGTTGCTTTAAATTGACGTTTTTTAATGAAATTTCAATATTTGTTTTTTATATATACCCAAATACTTTCACTTAATAATAAAACTACTGTTTTAGATAAAAACAAATGAAAGCTTCTAAAATTACGCTTGTTCTTAAATTTTCACATACAAATTCAGACATTGTTTTTCTCGGCACGACCATGCCGCCTGAAATTCAACATTTGAAATTTATGTTAAATCTTAAAATTTGGTTTTTAAAGCCGATTTTTTAGCATTTGAAAAAAATAATGTGGTTCATTTGAAATGCAATTTCAAAAGGCCCAGAAAAGTGAATTTCTTATAATTAGTCTAGTAGCTAAATTGGGACGGGTTTTTTGGATAATTTCACTACTTTGTTTTTAAAATACAAAATAATTTCATTAATTTGTGGAAAACCTTGTTTAATAAAAATTTTAACTTCTAAAATTACGCCTTTTTCTTAAATTTTCACAGAACAAATTTAGAAACTCTTATAAAGGTACGGATTTTTCCTTTACTAAAATGTCTATCAGACTAAAATGAAATATATGTTCAATCTTTGGTTTAAAATTTTATAAGCCTACAATTTTTAAGACATGGAAAATAATTTTTCATAAATTAATTTTCAAAACATGAATTCAATTATTGTACATTTATTCGCAATTTTCTCTTATTCAAATCAAATTTTAGATTCATTTTTTTTCATCAAAAAAAATTCATTTCATTTATTTTTGAAACCTTTTATAATAAAAAATTTAACTTCTAAATTACGCGTTTTCTTAAATTTTCTCATGATCAAGATTCGAAAATTATGAAAAGAACGAAGTTAAAACATTCTAACAAGATTTGAAATATTTGGTTAAACTTGTAAAAATTTATTTTTAACTTATTTTCATCATTTTAAAAAAAATAATTGGTTTTCATTTAATTCAACGATAACACTAATGGATGGGACATTATTATACTTATTGTAATTAATTTTTTTTTTTACACTTTCAATGAAATTCTCAATATTTTTTATATCTATATATTCATCTTTGAAAAAAATTTTTAAATAACAATTTCTAACTTTCTATAAAAATGTCTCTTTTTCTTAAATTTCACATACAAATGTAAAACTCTTAAAATTTACGATTTTTTTACTTGCTTTTAAAATTTTAATATTTTTTAAAATATCAATAGTTATGTTTTGACTTAGTTAATACTCCTAAATTAAAATAAAAAAAATCATTTGTTTCATTGTAAATTCTTTGGAAAATTACTGTAAATTTAAATTTCTTATAATATATTTTATTCCTTAAAACATACAATTGTAAATACTTCCACTAATTTTTTTAAATAACAGAACATAGATATTTCCCGTTAAAGGTGAGCATAGATAATCAAAAAAATTAACTTCGTTAAAATTTAAAAGAAGTTATCGATAAACTGTTAGTGTCAATTTTTATTTTTCCGAATTTCAATTTTTTGAACTGAATTAAATCGCCAAAATTATGTTGTCTATTTCACACTCTCAGAATATTTATCTTCATTAAAAATTTCAATTTCCATACGATTTCAGTTTAAAAAAAAAAAAACAAATTTATCAAAACTTAATTGTGTCTAACTTTATTAATGAAATTTCAATATTTTTTATTACCAAATATTTCCACTATTAAACAAAATAAAAAAATTAACTGGAGATAACTTAATACCTTCTTAAATTTTCACATTACAAATAGAACTCTTAACCAGAACATTGTTCTAAATTTCAACCATTTTAATCTTTAAATATTTAAATCTTAAAATTTGATAATGTCGTATGTCGACTTGCTGTAGCACTAACCGGAAAGGAATTTTCACAATTAAAAAAAAATTTTTAATTTCATTGAAATAATTTCCAAAACCAAAATAAAAAATTTTAGGTATAATCTAAGATTTTATTTCTAAACTTACTTTTAGGGTAATGTGTGTCTCTGAAATGTGTAATACCTGACCAATAGTTTTTTAGAGGCCGGCCACCAAATATTTCATTTTTAAAATCTTTTTAAATAAAAAAAAAATTTAACTATCATAAATACTCTTTTTCTTAAATTTTCACATTACAAATTAACATTTCTTAAAAGTACTTTTTTTCCCTAAATTCAACATTTAAAATTATTTTGTACACTCTTAATTGTCATTGTTTTATAAACAGACACAAAAATATAAAAAATATATACTATGCTGCAAAAAGATGTTAAAATATTTTATGATTAGTTAGCTTACTTAAGTACTTATAATTAAATCGAGTCTCGTTCTCGAGGTCTTCCTTTTTACAGATACTAATACCAAAATAATTTCATTGATACTTAAACCTTTTTTTAAATTAAAAAATTTTAAGTTCATAAATAACGCTGTTCATAAATTTTTCACATGTCATATTTATAACTCTTAAAATACTTATTTCCAAAATTTTCCACATTTAAATATTGTTAAATTTGGAAATTACTTCTTTAACATTTTACCTTTTGAAAAAAAAAAAATATTATTTTTTGTTTCATTTTTTGTAAATGAATTGCAATTTCAAAAGTAAAAAATTAATAAAAATTAGATCATTAAAAGTTACCTTTTAACTAATTCCACTAGTTTTTTTTTATATACCAACTATTTCATTATTTTGGAACCACCTTTTTAATAAAAAGACTTTTAACTTTAAATACATTTTCATTTCAAAATTAAACTAATAAAAGTTATCCTCAAAACCAAGATTTTCTAAATTTCAAAGATCGAAATATTTCGTAAATCTAAAATTTTTTAATCTTTTATTTACATTTAAAAAAATAATGTTTCCTTGACATTAAAATCCATATGTACGGAAAACAAAAATGAATTATAACAATGGATATGATAACGATCACTTTTATTAATGAAATTTCCAATATTTGTTTTTATAACCAAATAAATTCATACATGCATACATTTGTAATAAAAAAGTTCAAGTTATCTACAGATCACTCTTTTCTTAAAATTTCACAATTACAAATTTTAACCTGAATCTTAAATGTACGATTTTCCCTAAATTTCAACATTTAACATTATTTATAAATCTTAGAATTATTTTAACATTTCATCTTAAAAAGAATGATAGTATTTTCATTTTGAAATTCAATTTTCAAAATTATAAGAATAATATATTCATAGTTTTATCTAAAATCTTTTTTTAATGAAATTCAATATTAATACCAAAATATTCATAGTTACAAAGAGCTTTTATTTTAATAAAAAAAAATTAACTCTAAAATAGCGCTTTTTCTTAAAATTTTCGCATTACAAATTTATTCACACGGGACTGTTGCGTTGTTTGAAGAAGGATCCTGTCTAATTATTTTAAAATCTTAGGAGCAAAAAATTTTGCTATTCGATTCACATTTTAAAAAAAAAACAAATAATTTTGTTTCACTGTTAAATGCAATTTCAAAAGCATAAAATTAATTTTAATTAATATTTTATTCTTAATTGACTTTTTTTAAATGAAATTTCACGATTTTTTTAAATGATAAAGTTTTACAAGTTTAAAACCTTTTAATAAAAAAATTTTAACTTCTAAGAATACGATTTTTCTATGAGAACCATTCTTCAGATTACAAAATTATATAAATTTTCCGATAAATTATTTTCCAAGAACTTTCAACATTTTAAAATTAAAATTATTGCTATAAATCTTAAAATAAGGTTTTTACGGTATTTTTATGGCGTTGAAATAAACCATTTCATTATAAAGCAATTTTCAAAAGTCCAGAAAAGGTGATTTATATAATAGTTTTTATTTCTAAATGAGACGTTTTTAATGAAATTCACTAATTTTGTTTTTAATTACTTTAAAAACACTTGTAATTATGTAGTTGTGAAAACCTGTGTTAAGAAAAAAAATTTAACTTCTAAAATTACTCTTTTTCTAATTTTCACCATTTACAATTACTTTTTTCCATATTTACATTTCTCTCTAAATTTCAACATTGGAAATTATAAATCTTAAAATTGTTTTAACGGTATCTTTCAGGCATTTGGAAAAAAAAAATAATGGGTGTGTTTCAGGTTAAATCAAATTTCAAAAAGTATTAAAAACTAATTAGGTATTTTAAATTACTTTTTTAATATGAAAATACTCGAATTTTATTTTTACAGAGCAAATATCTTATTAGTTCATTAAAAACTGTTTAATAAAACCAAATTTTTTTTCCCTTAAAATTAACGTTTCTTTTTTCACATTACAAATTTAAAACTCTTTTTAAAAGTTATGACTCTGTCTGAAATCCGAAATTTTAGTAAATTATTTTCAAAATTTTTCCTAAAATTGAAACACATTTAATCCCTTCTCTTATTTTTGTTAGCATAGAAAAAAACTTTATCGGAAACAAATCCAAAAACCAAACTAGAGTTTAAAATGAATTTGCTTCGATTTTAATAGTTAGCCCTTAAATACGTGTGTAAAACAATTGGTTCGAGTAGTGATAATACTCAAAAATTCCATTTAGGAAGGTATCATAACTGCTGCATTATCAGATCACTCATATTGATATACGCTGCCTCTAGGCAGAATGTCATCATTAAATGTTAACAGACACTACTTGGTGCGTGATGCCAAATCAACATGAAATGAATAAGGTAAGATAGAAATAAACTTCGGATATTCATTCAGGCGTTGACATTTTCATGAAGAGAAGGAGCTTTGCTCGGGGACTTCTAGCATTCTCCCTCTCTGGTGTCTAGAAAAAGAAGTACTCTATACTGTTGGTTGGTCTGAAAAAGGTGACCTTTGTCTAACTAATCAAATAGACGCTCCGGTCAGAACAGTACGGCCGAAATATAATGAATATCGTATAAAAACCAAAAATCAAATCGCGTATTTCACACCAATCGTTGTCCCTGCCAACATGCGGTTTACATCCCCGCAAGTACAAACAACAGCTGATTAAGCCACAAGTGTTCTCCCCCCCGCAGGGCCCGCCGGTCCTATCCCGAGGCGAGCACCCAGTCTTTGGAATACAAATGGAAAACCTGAAAAACCGATATAAGAATATTATGCACCAAAATACAAAAACCGAGAAAAATTTTGAGTTAAAATAATTCGTAGCAACAAAGGAATACTAATTTTCCTTTCATATTAATAGTTACAACTGTCAATAGATCACCATCAGGTTTCCTTCTCTAGTACGTCATGAGGGGGACGATCAATGTAATTGCAATTAAAGGCAATCCAAAAGTAAAAAGATGAAAAAGCTAGAAAAGTTCTGGCTACAAATAAAATTTTATGGATGTCGTTTAGCGGCCAAATTCCGGTAAAGTACTGTGGTGTCTCGGTAAATCGAAGAAAGTGGAAAATTATTTCCACTAGTAAAAATAATTACCAACCAGACAAAGAGAGGAGGGGCCATGCTATTAGTGGCGGGCAGTGGGGCGATAAAAACCTGCACGGGTTAATGTAAAAAATAAACGCTGGTATGTTGAGGGAGCCTCCTCCTCCCCTCTGTCTTCAATTCAATTGTGACTCGGAGTTGCCCAATGCTATCATCTCTATCACTGGTACCAATAGATAAAGAGATAATGGGGCGTGGGGTGGGTGGCTTAGCGAGTTGGTGCATAGATTTTTTATACTATCTTTACAAAACCTTCACTAGCTTTAGAGAAACCCTAAGAAAGATCCCCCGGTAAAAGTTATTATACAAAAATTAGGCTGAAATCTTTTAAGGGGAACCGAAGTTTCATGCACAATGTACAGAAAATCTTATAATGGACCATATACAAATCTCCTGATATATTAAAGAGGGGGCAAGAAAAAGAAAATAAGGTAGAGTAATTTTTGGCCATGGGACGACCAACAGGGAGTCTTACCCTCTCCCTCTGTGGAAAAAAGTCAATAGATTCGGGATGGATATTCATGTAAGATATTAAAGTATCATTGTCTCAGAACCAAATAGAAAGAGAAGGAAGATTTAAACTACCTCTTAAAGCGGACAATATAGTACAAGGTATAGGAACGCAAATGATCCATCCCATAGGAGAAGTTGATTTACTTGTAAGACTACTCAAGCAATATTAACCAGTCACATGTTTAATGTGCAAAACTGGAAGTACAGGAGCTTGGAATGTTATATTATGGGCACAAGTTTCTTAGATCACATTCCAATTACCATTGATCTTTCTTCAACACAATTGAACCTCAAAGAAGATGACGATATTAGTATCAAAATCTTTGCCAAACAAGGAAGTTATGTCCTAATGAATCAAGAAAAGTTACCACCTACGGAAGGAATAATAAGCTCTAGTCCTAAGGATAATTTCAGTGATGATTCTAATATAAATACTAAGCTTAATTTAAGTAACCATTGTAACAGTTTTACTGTTGTAAATAATAAAGGCTCCTCTAAGGAGCCTACAATGGAAGAAGAAACATAAAAATAATGTTATACTATACCATACTATATGCTATACTATGCATACTATATATACTATACTATATACTATACTAGATACTATAAATACAATATTTTGCAACATTATGATTGGTATAATGGTCTTTATCGTTGTAGTCTTTCCATGTAATTTATTGAATGTAAATTTTCTTCAGAATTCCACAATGAAAAATCTTATGAACCGAACCAATATATACGAAATGTAAATTTTTACATGAAACTGGTCTCATTACTGCATACTAATTTTCACACACATGAAAAAACCCTGTTAATACAACAGTATAACAAGACACTACTTTGAAAACGCTAAATATTACACCAGCATGCTAATTTCTTCTAGATTCTACAAAGTAGTTACCCAGACGCCTTCCTAAATTTCCCAGGGTCTAAATTATTACATGAAACTGAGTAAGTAAAAAAAATTACCCTTTTTAAAATTTTACCCCCCCCCCCAAAACTTTTTTTAAATTTTTTCCCTTGTTATAACACATATAAGCAATGTACCATCGCTCGACTCTCTTTATAATTAAGCCAGAGGTTAAGTTTGTGCGATTTCTACAAAGTAGATATCTAAAACGCTTGCCTAATTACCTAAGTAGCCAATTATTACACGGTAACTAATTTAGTAAGGAACACTAAATTTTCTTACTAGACATCTTATTCTTTATAAGCATAGATGATGAACCAAAGCTCGAATACGTTTATTTGCTGCACCTTAATGTAAACTTTTTATAAATCTACAAAGAAAATATCTCAAAACACCTGCCTAAATTACCTAGGACTCCAAATTATAACACGAAACTGGTCTATTATGAATAGAAATTTTTACAACCATAGATATCCTTGTTCATACACACATGTAACAATGTACCAATGCTTGACAACTCTTTAATATTACACCAGCATGTAATTTTTTTTAAAATTCTACAAAGTTAGATCCTCAAACACCTTTCCTAATTCCCAGGGTGATAAATATACATGAAAACTATCTAAACCATGAGTTACTAATTTTAACTTTAGATTTCTTTTCTATAACACATATAACAATTAACCTTCGCCTCGACTACTCTCTTATTATTAAACCAGAGTGTAAGTTTTTTCGGATTCTACAAAATAGATATCTAAAGCACTTGTCTAAATTACTTTAGATTTCTTTGTTATAACACATATAACAATGTACCTTTTCTCCACTACTCTTTATAATTAAACCAGGTGTACGTTTTTGCGAATTCTACAAAGTAGATATCTAAAACCTCGATAAATTACTAAAAATCCAAATTTTAAATGTACTAAATTAGTATGAATACTTATTGTTACCAACATTTTATTTCTTTGTCGTATACATAAATGATAGTACTAAGCTCGATTACGTGTTATTGCGCGGCAACGGGGCCAAAAAACCAAAGAAACTTGCAAAAATTTTTTTGAAAAAAATTTTTCTTTACAAAGGTGGAAATATCTCAAAAAACCAGTCCTAAAGATTACCTCACGATCTAACATTATTACGTAGAAACTGGTTTATTATGAATACTATTTTTTACAAAATTAGGTATCTTTGGTAATACACACATATAACAATGTAGCTGTGTTTGACAACGCTTTAATATTACACCAGCATGTACTTTTTTTAAAATTCTACAAAGTAGCTACCTCAAACACCTGCCTAAATTTCCCAGGAGTGTAAATTATTACATGAAACTGATTCTCAAGTGAATAATAATTTTTACTTTAGATTTCTTGTGTATATAAAACACATTATACAATGTACCTTCGCTCGACCTCTCTTATATTAAAACCATAGTGTAAGTTTTTTTCGGATTCTACAAAATAGATATCTAAAGCACTTTTCTAAATTACTTTAGATTTCTTTGTTATAACACATATGACAATGTACCTTCGCTCCCGGACGACTCTTGTCTTTTTTTGTTAAACCAGCAGTGTAGGTTGGTTCGAATTCTACAAAACAAAAATCATGAAACACTTGCCCTAAATTACCTAGTAGTCCAAATTATTACTTGTCAACTATTTAGTCATGAATACTAATTTTTTACAATATCTTAGATTCTCTTTGTTATACTCACATAACTATGATGTTACCTAAGCCTCGATTACGTTAACTGCATTTGCCCTGCATGTAAATCTTTTATAATTCTACAATTCTTTTACTATGTTAGTTCCTTGGCTAACAAATCTCATCTATTCATTGAACGAATACTAATAATTAATACAACATTGAAATCTTTGTTCATAGACACAAGTTAACATGTACCTATGTTTACAACGCTTAATCTTACACCAGACATGTAGATTTTTTTAAAGAATTCTACAAAGTAGGTACCTCAAAATACCTGCCTAAATTTCCCAAGAGTCTAAATTATTATTACATGAAACTGATCTAAATTAACTAGGAATCCAAATTCCATTACGTGAACTCTGGTCTATGCGTATTGCCATAATTTTACAACCATTAGATAGCTAATTTTATAACACACATATAACAATGCACCTATGGTTCACAATGCTTTACTTAATCCAGCATTTAATTTTTTTATTCTACAAAGAAGATACCTCAACAGCTGCCTAAATTTCTCAGGATTCTAAATTATTTCATGAAACTTGCAATATTTCTATTGCACAATTTTACCAACTTTAAGAACAATGTTTATAACATATATAACAAAGTACCTTCGCTCGAATAATCTTTAATTTATTAAACCAAAGTGTAAGTTTTTGCGAATTCTACAAGTTAGATATTTATAACACTGATTAATTTACCTAAAAGTTTAAATTTTTTACAAATAATATTTTGTGGTGATAAATTTAACAAATCTATTTCTTGTTTAATATAAAATGATGTAACTTAGCTAGATTACGTTTTATTATTACACAGCAGAATGTAATTTTTTATAATTATCACGATTTATAGGTATCTCAAAACACCTGCCTAAATACTCATGATCCAAATTATTAATTTAATTGTCTATTATAAATACTAATTTTTTATAACATTAGATATTTTTGTTAATACACGTATATAACAATGTACCTATGTTTGACAACGCTTTAATATTACACCAGCATATAATTTTTTTAGAATTTTACAAAGTAGATACCTCAAACACCTGCCTAAACTTTCTCAGTTGCTGCTAAATTATTAAATAAACTGATCTAATATGAATACTAATTTTACAACTTTAAATTTTCCATCATGATATAAAATAATAGAGTCGTAGACGACTCATTTCTTTTTAAACCGAATGTAAGTTTCGCGAAATCTACAAAGTAGATTTTTATAACACTTGCCTAAGTTACCTAGGGTTCCATATTATTACATGAAAACTTGACTTATATGAATTCTAATTTTTACAACTTCAGACTTCTTGGTTATAGCACATATAACCGTGTAGCTAAGCCCGACTTCTCTCTATTATTAAACCAGAATGTAAATTGTTTCGAGTTCTACAAAGAAGAACCCTCAAACACCTGCCTAAATTGCCAATTATTGCATGAACTGACATTATATGAATACTAATTTTTTAAACATTTAATTTCTTTGTTATAACACACTTAAAACGATGTACCTAAAGCTGGACTACGCTTTCTTGCAACACCAGTTTGTAAATTTTTTAGAGTTCTACAAAGAAGATACCTCAAACATCTGCTTAAATTACCTAGGAATCCAAATTATTACATGAAACTGGTCTAATATGAATACTAATTTTTAATAATTTAGATATATTTGCTACTACACATAACAATGTACCTATGTTCGGTAACCCCTTGATATTACGTCAAACTGTAATCCGTTTAGAATTCTACAAATTAGATACTTTAAACACCTGCTTAAATTTCTCAAGATTCTAAATTATTACATGAAACTGATCTAATATTAATGATAGTTTTTACAACATTAAATTTGATAGTTATAACACATATAGCAATGTACCTCCACTCGACTATGCTTTATTATTACAGCAGAATGTAAACTTTTGCAGAATTCTACACCGTAAGTAGATATCTAAACACTTTGCCCAATACCTAGGACTCCATATTATTACATGAAATTGATCTGATAGAATAATTTTTAAAACTTAGATTTCATTGTTATAGCCTGACTACGCATTATAATATTAAACGAGAATGTAAATTTTTTAGAGTTCTGCAAAGAGAAAACCTCAAACACCTGCCTAAATTACCTAGGAGTCCAAATTATTTCATGAAACTAATTTAGGATGT
>JABUQX010119568.1:15000-34110 GCA_015478945.1 Trachelipus rathkii | reverse complement strand
CCTTCTTCCCTATCCTCCTCTTTCCTTTATATCCTCTTTCTCCCCTTTCTTTTCATCCTCCCCCTACCGTATTTTGCCTTCGTTTCTCTCCCATCTTCCTCCTCACTGCCCTTTATATTTTCCAATCAACTTCATATCATTCTCATTTTCTCTTTCATCTCCTATCTCCCTTCCTCCTCTCTCCTTCCATCCTCTTTCCTCCCTCTTTCTCTTTCCCGTCCCTCTACTTCCATCCTCTTTTCTTTCCTCTTTATCTCCTCTCCTCTATTTCTTTCTGGTTGTGTTGTCTAAGGTTGCTAGTAACCTGTTAATTGTTTTCCCTACTACTCCCCATCCTTATCTTCTTCTACTTACCCCATACCTCACTTTTCTCTTTTTACTTTCCCTCTACTCTGTAAATCTCCCTTCCCTCCCCTTATTCTACCTTACTCCTATACCTTCGCCTTTACTCCACTTCTTGCTACTCCCCCTATCTCTTACCCTTCCCCCGTTATTTCTCATTTCACTCCTTCTTCTTCTCCCTTCTTCCCCCCCCCTGCTCTCCCTTGCCTCCTCCCTCCTATCTTTTCCCTCATCCCGCTTTCCTCTTTCCCCCTCCCTCTCCCCTCCCTCTCACCTCCTTTTTCATCTCTTTATTCTTTTTTTCTTCTTTACTTTTTCTTCGCCCTTCCCACATCATCGTCTTCCCCCACCTCTTTTCCCCAGACTGGTCCTCCCTATCCCCCTCCCACCCCTCCCTTCCCCTTTCCTCTCCCCTTTTCTCTTCTTTTCTCCTTCCCTCCCTTTTTTTCCCTCCCTTTTTCCCTTTTTCTCTCTTCCTTTTCCCCTTCCCATCCCCTCGCTCTCTCCTCCGTCCCTCCTTCCCCCCCTCACTCTCCTCCGTCTTTCTCCCTTCTCCCCCTTCCCTCTCTTCTCTCCCTCTCTCCCCCCTCCTGTTTTCTCTTTCTCCTCCCCTTTTTCTTCCTTTCTCCTCTCTTCTCTTTTTTTCCCCTCTCTTTCCCCCCCCTTCTCTCTCCTGCTCTTCCCTTCTTTTCCTCCCTCCTCCCTTCCCTTCCCTTCCTTCCCTCCTCCCCATCCCTTTCCTCTCCTGTCCCCTCTCCCCCTTTTCTTTTTCCCCATCCTCTTTTTTAAACCTCTTTTTCACCCATCACCTCTCCCCTCTTCCCCTTCCGGTTAGACCCTTCTCCTCCCCTCTCCCCCCTCTTCTCTCTTCCTCTTTCCCTTTTTCCCCTCTTCCCTTTTCCTTCCTCTCCTCATCTTTCCATTTCATCCTTCTCTCCTTCCTCTTCCGCCCCCCCTCTCCTCTCTTCTCTCTCTCTCCTCTCTTTTCCCTTCTCTTAAATCCCCTTCCCCCTCTTCCTCCTTTCCCTTCCTCTTTCTTTCCCTTCCCTCTCTTCTTCCCCCCCCTTCCTCTTTCTCCTTCTCCCTCCTTTTCTCCCCACCCCTCTCTCCTCTCTTCTTCCCCTCGCTCCTCCCTTCCTCCTCTCTCTTCCCTCCATCCTTCCTCCCCCCCTCCCCCTTCCTTCTCCTCCCCCTTCTCTCTTTATCCCCTTTTCTTTCTCCCCCCTTCTCCCTCTCTTCCCCTCCTCTTTTCCTCTCTCTCCCCCCTCCCCTCTCTCCTCCCCTTCCTCTCTCGCCTCTCCCCCTCGTCTCCCTCCCCCCTTTCGTCCTTTCCTCTTTTTCTCACCTCCGTTTCTTCCTTCACCCTCCCCACCTTCCTTCTCCTTCTCCTCTCTCTTCCCGTCCTCTTCTTTCTCCTCTCTTTCTCCCCCCTTTTCTTTCCTTCCTTCCCTTTTTTCCTCCTCCCTCTTTCCCTCTTCTTCTCATCTCCTTCTTTCCCCCTGCCTTTTCCTCTCTTCTTCTTCCCCTCCCCTTCTTTTCTTTTTCTCTTGCTCCCTTCGTCCCTTACCCCCTCTTTCCCCTTTCTCTTTCTCTCTCTTCTTTCCCCCCCCTCCCTCCTTCCCCTCTTTCTTCTCCTCTCCTCCCTCCCTTCTCTCCCCCTTCTATCTCTCTCCCTCCCCTCTTCCCTCCTCCTCTTCTCTCCGTCCCTCTCTCCCTTCCCTCCCCCCCTCCCCCCTCCCTTCTCCCCCTCCTTTCTCCTTTCTCTCTCCCCCTCCCCCCCTTTCCCCCTCTTCTCCCCTTCCTTACTTCCCCTTCCCCTCTCCTTTTCCTTCCCTCTCTCCACCTTCTCTTTCCTCCCCTCTTTCCCTCCTCCCCCTCTCTCCCTCCTTCCTCTTCCCCCCCTCTCCCTTTACCTCTCTTCTCTCTTTTCTTCTCCTTCTCCTCCCTTTCTCCCTGTTCCCTCCTTTTTCTCTCCTCCCTTTTTCTCCCCTCTCCCCCTCCTTTCCCCTTTCTTCCTCTCTCTCTCCCCCTCTTTTCCTCTTTTCTCCCTTTCTCCTCCCTCCCTTCCCTTCCCTTCTCATTTCTTCCTCCCTCTTCCCTTCCCTTCTTCCCTCCTCTCCTTTATCTCTTTTATCTATTTCTTCCCCCTCTCTTTCTTCTCGATATTCTTTTCCACTTTTTTTTTTCTTTTTTCCCCTTCCTCTTTTAAAAATTTCTCCATTCCCTCCCCCTTCCCCCCCCCCCCTTCTTCCTCTTCTCCCTCCTTCCTCCCCCCTTTCCTCCCTCCTTCTCCCTCCCCTCTTCCCTCTCCCTCCCTTTTCCCCTCCCTCCCCTCTCCCTCTTTCTCCTTCCTCCCCCTTCTCTCCTCCTCTTCCCTTCTCCCTTCCTCCCTCTCCTCTTCTCTCCCTCTCCTCCTCTCCTCCTCTCTTCCTACTCCCCTTTCTCTTTTCTTTTCCTCCCCCCTTCTTTCCTCTTTCCTCCTTTTTTCCTCTCTTCTCCCTTCTCTCTCCTTCTGCTCTTCTTCTCCCCCCCTTCCCTCCCCCTTCTTCTTTTTTTCTTCTCCTTCCCCTCTCTCCCCCCTCTTCCCTCCCCCTCCCCCCTTCTCCCCTTCCCCTCCTCTTCCCTCTTCTCTTTCTCCCCCCCTTCTTTTCCTTTCCTGCTTTCTCCCCTTCTACCTTCCCTTTTCGTCCCTCCTCCCCTTCTTTTATCCCCCCCCCTTTTTCCCTCTCCTTTCCCTTCTCTTCTCTCTCTTTTCCCCCCTTCCTCTCTCTCCCTTCGCCCTCCCTCCATCTCCCTTCCCCCCCCTCCCCCCCTCCTCCTTTTTCTCGATGACCTTCCCCCTTCCCTCCCCCCTTCTTTCTCTCTTCTCTTCCCTCCCCCCCCTTCTCTCTTCCTCTCTTCTCTTTTCTCCTTCTCTTGCGTTTCTAATCTCCTCACTTTTTTCCTTTCCCTCCTCTCCCCCCCCTCCCTCTTTCTTCTTTTTCTTCTCCTCTCCCTCATGTGTCTTCCCTGAGTTTCACCCGATACTTTTATATTTCCTCCTTTCAGCACATTCTTTTTTTCTTCTTTTCCTTGGCACTTGTCCCTCGCCTGCTTCAATCGCTTCTTTTAAAACCATTTTGTTGTAGTCTCTCTCTCCCTCCTTTTCTTCCTCCCCGCCCTTCTTCCTTCTACCTTCTTCCTTCCTTATTTTTCTCTTTCTTTACTTCCTTCCTCTCTCTCTTCCTTCTGCTCTTTACTTCTCATCTCTCCTCCTCTCCCTCCCCCTTCTCTTTCCTCCCTCCCTCCCTCCCTCTCTATTCCCCTCAGTAATTTCCTGTTCAACATTTTGATAAAGATTGACTCTGTGTACTTTAAATATATACACCATATCTATATTATACTAATATTATATACTAACTAGTATCTATGTTCTTAACACTACCTCACTACCATCATTCTTATATGTCATTTAGTACCACCCCATAAAAATATATATAATATATATTAGATACTATTATATTATATATAATACTATATTATATATAAATCATATAAAATAGTATAAATACAAAAAATATACAATATACTAATATCAATAATATAATATTTATCATTTAAACATTAATAATATATATATTATATACTATAAACTAATATTAATACTATAATAATATAATATATTATAAACAATATCTTTATAGTACTTACTATCATATTAAATGTTAATCACTATATTACGTATATATATAGAATTATTATTGGAAGAATATTAACCTAATTTGAATATAAAAAATATAAAATAGGTTTATATGCTTATTATTCTCCAAAAATGCATATTGCTGATAAATATAAAATAGTATTGATAAATATAGATTGATTGAATATAAAAGTTATGTACTGAATTACTCTGATTAAATGCACTACAGAGTCTTGAGTCAGTAATCGAAATTATTTTCGAATTGACTGTTAGGTCAGATCGTATAGATAAGTCTAGATAATAAATTTTTGTTTTAAATTATGTAGCGGAGTCGTGAGAGTTACGCATGATCGAAATATCTACATATTGGAATTTATAGTTATAAATGTAGTATCTGATAAAAATATATTTTTTATCAGTAGTACTACCTAGCAGTACCCTAATAGTATATTCACTGAATATGTATCATATAATATAATCGTAGCCAACGATTTTCAAGTATATATATATTAAATTAATAATTCTATCATGTACTTAGAGTACTATATATCGCAAAGTTGTTGACATGTATGATTAAATATCTACTCGATTATGGTCACCCTAAATTATTTCTTTCATTCTTTCCACCTGGACAGTTACTTATAATATATATATAAAAATAATTAGCTATACTTTTAGATTAAGTGCCTATTACTACTAACTAATTTAAGCAGATCGTATATATATTTATAGTATACATTATAGTGAACATGTGCTTTTTTGCCTTGTGTTGGTTGTTTCCAGTGTGTGTACGTGTGTAAAGTAGTTTCAGTGTGCGTCGCAGAACTAATCATGAAAAATGCGTCTGGCCCTCCTGATACTTTGGCAACCTTTGTTGGTCGTAGTTCTTGGAGTTTAGGAACCTCTGAGTTATTTATTGTTTCATTTAAACTACAATAACATGAAACAAAATATCTGCTTTTTTATCTTTTTTGACTTTATAAAAATAAATGGTTTATTTCGCTTTTACTTATAATAAAAAACGAAATGAGTAATTTAGAACACATTGTGCTGTCTAAATTAAATGACCAGTCTCAGCAATAGCAACCAAACTATATTGATCAATAACTTTATCATAATATGCGACTTTAACCTAAAATAATATCTAAGATTGGTGGAAAATTTACATCAACTACTCTATTTATAAAAATTAATTAAATAGTTTAAAGTCCAATATACCCGACGAATAGATTCAATCAATTAAAAAGAATAAGTTATTGATATTTGCCTTATCTGACTCTGTTTGTATTTCCTGTTAAGTGTTCGATGAAAATAAAATTGTGGCACTGAAATGACGTACCGGGGAAAACTCGTGAAACTAAGCACTAATCTTCAAGATGAGGCGAGAAACATGATACTCTTGACTACTCTATGAGAAAGGGTGTTGTAGCCAAATGAAAGAAGATTGTAGTATCACTAACAGAACTATGATTCCTACGATTGTGGATATATAAGAGTTGCAATTATTTTCTTGATTATTTCAACCATACAGCTTCACAATACTATCAAGTATTTTAATTCTTGGTATCAGAAATGAGATGCAATATTTAAAGGCATTTTAACATTATCTAAATACATAATGTAAATTTTCAAACAATGAAGTAACATATATTATGTGTTTTAATAAACTTATAATCTTATACTAATTGATTAATATTTAAATACATTATACTATTAACTCAAAACCAATAAATTATAACAAATTGTTAAATATTATATAAGTAATATATATAATCCGATATCAAAATGAATACTGATAAGTGAGTACAATAGATATAATATGCTATATTATATAATAATATTTCAATGAAAGTGAGTCTAATATATCCTACAGCTGGGGTAGAAATAAAGCTCACAAGGCTTGCCATAATTTCATAATCTGGAGGTATTATTGTAGAAAAATTAGGAATCAAATTTAACAGATTCCCCTGACATATCTTTCCTCAGACTATCACATCTACTTGAACATTGTCGTGAACATCGCGAAGAAGCAGTAGATAGCATTCTGTTAGAAAAATAGCATAAGAAAATGGGAGTTGTGTTACGACTCCACGCGACAACTTGTACCATGCCAGCACAGTAACACATTGAAGCATTAGCAGTATTCTACCTTCAATTTTAAAACGTAGCCTGGGGAAGTACATACAGCAAATGGTTTTCTAGTTGCATTCCATAGTGTATTCGCTATGTATACTGTATGGTTTGGTGTTACGGTGATCCTGAGAAGCTACCCTTTCGTTTCTAGGGAATGCAATTATTAGTACCTATTAATGTGATTACTGTATATAAATTATATTAATTATTATTACTTATACTCCTAATTACGATATCTGCATTGTCAGGTATTCATTCTGTTAAACAAGTGAACCTCAAAATTCTTTTATACAGTGCTATTCTTATTATGAAATACCTATCTATATATTATTAAAAATAATTTATCCTTTTATGGTCTTTATTTATCTAATTTAATAGTATGACTTAAAACTTATATTGACCCGGATAAAAAATGATAACTTAAAATAAAAAATAATAAAAAAATAAAAAAGATCAGAGGTAGTTTTTCTAGGTCACCCTTCTAGCACATTAGTAATTGGGTGAAAGGTCTTTGGAATAAAGGGTGGAAGCGTTTTCATATTATACTCAGTGGTAGGATAAATATCCTAACAGAGTGTTTGCTAATAATATTCGTATTAGTATTAAGCCAGTCCGATATGAGGAAAAACAGAAAGGTAACACCATGAGTCCTTAGGTATATCAATAATGTTATTCATTAAATTAGAAAATTAGTAACTACAGTAACAAAATTGTTATTTGGAAACTTCAAGAGGAAATTTGATCAGCCAAAATAGAATTCGGGAAAGCGGTGCATAAATAGAGGTTAAATTAGACAATATTCAAAAGCTTCATATTATAAAATTTTCACACTTCATCATCATGTCATTGAACAGTACTTCTTGGAACGCAGCTAATTGTACGCGAGCCCCAATATATTATAAATAAGACTACTGATGGCACCATTATAAGATAAATATAAAGAAAAGTCGAACTCTCAAACTTAAATATAATGAAGAAAATTAATTCTCAAGCAAACATAATAAAGAAAAGAGATAGTAAAACGCAAAAAATTCACTACAACAAAGTGTAAGAAAAAAAAAATAAAAAAAAAAGAAGAAAAAAGAAAAAAGAAAACTTAAATATCAATCAGTAACTTAATAGATTAGAATCAAATCATGGAACTAAAATATGGAGATTGGAGCTTTTCGCTGTACGGAGGGATAAGAAAAATAGTTCCTCGAAAGAGTATCGATAGTCCATTTCTCCTATATGTAGAATATTGGCTCACCTAACTATGTTATAGCGCAATATCCGTAATTATTCTATATCATATTTCCTCATATAGTCATAAATTACATAAAGTATACTTATACAGATCTGTTCATGAAATAGTGAACTTATACTACCAATCTATATTCATATGGATAATATTTAAAAAAACTTAATATGTAGAGTTTATACCTACATCTTGATAGTATCAATGAGATAAGGAAACTATACCTAAGTATACTAATATTTCAATCTATCAATATGAGTACTTGTAAAGTATAGTATAATATAATATACTTATTTAAATGAATAAGGGATCACTAATTACTGACTTAATAACCATACCTATTAGGATATTACTAATATAGATAACAAAATAGTAAGCGTTAGTAATATATATAATATACTATATATAAATATATATAATATCCTATATAGTCCCTCCAACATACTGTGCAATGACGTTTAGCTTTTTCTATATTATTATTAAATTCATAATTATCAATTTACTCTATAGTTGACTTAAACAATTGATGAGAATTATCTATAATTTATTCCTCTTACTACCATATCTAATTCCATTATTATATTCCTAATTATCTAATTATTCTTCTAATTACCTTAATTAAATCTTTAATAATCCTCCCTAGGTTCATTATATAATTACTCCAAATTATAATTAATTGGAATTTAATGTATTTTAATTCTATCTAATTATTAGAATTGATACTATTATTAATGATTCATATTATTTTTATTATTTATATTGAATTTATATTATTATCACAATATGCAGTCATATTACTTATATATTTTATTATATTATTATTATTATTATAATATTTTTATTATCATTCTATGAGCCTTAATGCCCCCACAGTAAAATCATATTAACAGAATCATGTAAGATAAAATTTCGAAAATCTCACCCAGCATAATTATTCATATGTCATAGTTTATTAGATCGTTAGATCAAATAATAATAATTGTACTTTAAGCTTATGAGTAAATTAATAAATCGATCAGAGAAACTTACCTAATAATAAAGTCATAATGAAGAGATGAAGGTACATTAGTATAGTCAATTATTATAAACCTGAAATTTTTATTTGCAAAAAGTTATATATAATATATATATACTATAATTATATATATTAGAATATTATATATTATATTAAATAATATTAATTATATATATATATTAATATATAATATATATATATTAAAATATATAACTATATATTATAATATATAAATATACTGATTCTACTTATATATATATTATTATATATAATCCATATATATATTACTTTTCATGTCTAGCATCTTTAAAACGAATTGCACTAGGATGCTTAATGTTTCAGTAATAACAACGTGGTATTATAGATATTTCAATAAGTCTCGCAATTCCACAATTGTATTAGGAATAACAAATAAAAGAAAAATGCGTAATAAATAAAATAGCAATAATTGGATAAATCAGTTGTCGGGAATACTGTTAATTCTCTGAGATAGACTTTTTTTCTATATATCACTATATAGGATTCAGGCAATTTTATTGATTGTTGTTCCAAATCAAAATCTGCGGAATTGCGGGAACTGCATAAATGGCATCTTAACCTCTGTAAGTAAGAACTAATATAAATAATCTTTATAACATAATTAACGATAAATAATAATATAATACTATACAGACATATTAATATATATAATATTAATAATTTAATATAATAAAATTTAATAAATATAAATGATATTATAATATAACTATAATATTCATATATAAGTAGACTAATGATTGTTTGTGTAATATTATTTATATAATATTTATAGTGAGAAAGAATAAATAACATTAATATCGAATCATCTCATCTGCAAATAATCGAGCAGTAATTTCTTCTTTAATATAATCAGGCATCAGTATCATACGTCTATCGTTCATAATAAAATTTACAGACCTTATTTAAGTGAGAATAAATACACCACTATAAAATTGAAATGATAACGATAATACTTTAATTGTGATAAATATAATTATTAAAAAGTCTCTATAAGATTTTAAAATTACGATAAGTAAAAATGATGTCCATGTTCCACATATATATAAAACTTTAATAAATCAAATAAGATGGTATTTATGTAACAGATACTTCTATGATACAGTTAAAGATATTAACAGATTAAATAATATTACGTTTAAACTATATTAGAGCGGTGATATGATTAAAAATTATAATTAAATAATACCATCATTAATATTAATAACCTTGCTATGATATTATAATTAATTATTTATATAAATTATTATTATATATATATATATTAAATAATTCAGAAATAATTATAATATATATATTAATTATATATTATATATTATTTTTTAAAAGATATAATTATTATAATATATTAATTTAATTAAGGGATGGTGATATTTATTTATGAGTGTGGATTATTTATTATTAGATTATTATTATTATTATTTATTATTGATTTAAAAATATTTATTTAATACTATTTATTATAATATTGTAGATATCGTTAATTACTAATTTTATTTATAAAAAATAAATATATTATTGGTACTTCCATAGAAAATAAAGTATATACAAGATTATAACATTTAATTATATTATTATACAATATATTACCCACCGTTCTTCCTCAAAGTACTGGGTGGGTTGTAACGGTGCGATGTAACTGCGACACAGCGAAAACAGATTGCCTCTTAAACAATAAGAGTTACGAAGAGCAAGCATATATGAACAGCAGAGCAAAGTTCAAAAATTTGACAAAGCCCAGCCACTTACCGCACCGCCTAATCTACCTTATAGTAGAAGACTCATAGACCCGTAGAGTTCTAGCAACATTTCCATCAACCCTAGAGAGCATCTATCCCGACCTCGAACGAAAAACCCTCTCACTTATATGCATATCGCTCAATGTGAGGTGTATCCCTTGTCCATAAGGTTGTGAGAACAAACTTTTGAACAATGCCCCTACAAAACACCTCCTCTCCATTCACTCCTATAGTTTACTATATCTTTTCGCTCTGTCAAGAAATTCGAATTTACTATGTCAATCTTCAGCTTTCTTTTGTTCCAAATTATGGCTGAATGTATAATATAGTCTTACTACTTACTATTCATTTTACAAATCTATGTTACACACAATATCACACAATTGCGATCTGATATATATTGTAATAAAATAGGCAGAGATATATAATTTAGTTGATATTATACATAATTATGTATTATACTTAGAGATATTAAGTATAATAATCACCATATTCATCATTATATAATTATTAACTGTATTAATTAAAATCTGAATCTGATATCTATATATTCTCTAATATTATATATTTCTACGAGTATTATACATAATAATCTATCCTCTCATCTATTACTTAATAGGCCAATTATATTATAATCACACCTATCTCTATTATTTTAGTTAGTAATATCTATATATTAATATCATGCCCTTATATGGTGATACAATATGGCAAATACTGACATGCAGATTTAAAACAGTCGTACTCTCCCAAAAAACTTCATATATTCATTACATGTTCCATATACTAATACATACCTTTAATTGTACAGTGTACACATAAATACTCTATTTATTACAATACTTATTTATAATCAATACAGATATATGAGTATTTCAATTTTTTTTTTTCAACACATTTTATTGGCTCAACTTTAATTATAGTTACTTCATGACTAATCAACACGTAACGTAATACTATATAGAATATACTATATATATATATAGTATAATATATATATTAGTTTTAATTATATATATATTAATTAATATATCTAGATAATATATATATAATTATATAAATACTATATAATATATATATAATATATGAATAAAATAATATTAAGTAATATACTTACATATAATAATAATTATAGTATTACTATACACTCATAATATATATATATAATATATAACATACATATAAAATAATATAATCTATAATATATTATAATATATATAATAGTATAACTATTATATAACACCTACTATACCCAAACTATATAATATATAGAATAATTAATATATTTATTTATATTAATTAGCTATATATTAAATATATATATAATAACCTATTACTACATACCTATATACATACATATGTATTACTATATATAAAATATAAATTTACTGTATATAGAATTAAGTAATACTAAAAAATATTTAGTATAGAAATATAGAAATATAATTAAGACCATACTATATGTAATCATTATTAGCCCTAAAATATGGCTATAGAATAGTTGGTTAAATATACCTAATCGCGTCGATAAGATGACTATACCATTTTTAGATATATTTCCATATATCTTATTATATGCCCAAATTCCTGCAACACTTATCTTCTACTCTCTCTCCTCTCGGCCCGCCATTCGCTATCGAAATTCATTCAGCATAATTATTATATTCTCCCAATATTTATTCTTGCTTACGACCAAGCCGCTATATTATTTTTTTATTTTTTTTTTTATATTTATGATATTTCTATTTTAATTTTCTTTTTTATTTATTTTTCTTTTAAATTTTTTTTTTTAGTTAATGATGATCTTCTCTGCTATTTTTTTATTTTTTTTTTATCGTAGGGACTGATTCTTTATTTTTTTTTTTATTTTTTTATTTTTATTTATTGATCCTGCTCTATTTTACCTTATTTTTTACAATTTATTATTTTTATATTTATTTTTTATTATTCGCACCTTCTGCTTAATCGTCTTCATTGCTAATATATAATTTATTTTTTTTCTCATCTATTGAATTTATTTTCATGTTATTGATGAAAATAAGAAAAGAAGTATTCATATTATTTCATGTAAGTTTAAATACATTAAATATTTTCCAATTAATAAATTTAAGTTAGCCAATTATTATTTTATTTATCTCGTAATGCTAAACGCTTAAAATTTATTATTTAAATCGCTTAAAGAATACAAATTATCAAACTCATATAAAAAATTTCTTTTAAAGTTCAGTTGAAAGTATAAATATTATACAATTATTATTATCATATGTTATTAATATATTATATTAATCATTCTAATAAATATATTATTTATCTATTAAGGCCTTAAGGGTAATAATATATATAAATATATTATATTATATATGATTATATAACATGATATATTTAAGGTTTATAATATTATAAATTAAGTATATATAGTGTTAATATAGTATTAGATAGTATATCCATTAGGTTAGGATTAACATAATAACCTAACCTTAACCTAATACCCTAACCCCTAAAAGTCAAAAAAATAAATAAGTAAAATACTTTAAAACTGTAATAAAGATATTTTATATATTTGAATATGTATTTATAATAATCTATTAATAATATATTAATATTATACTAATATACTTAATATATATATTAAATAGATATTAAATAAAAAAAGTAATATATATTAAAATATATTATATAATATATAAATATATTATATATAATATATATTATAAATATAATTAATATAATATATATTATAAATATATATTATAATATATACTATCTATTTTATATAACTAAATGATATATTACCATAGTCACCTATGCTTTTTGTTCGTTCTCCTCCTACTTCCTTTTACTCCCTACTCCATTCTAGTACTGACAAGTCACTTTCAAATTCAAAGTTTAGTAGAGCTGCATAATTCTCATATTTACAACAATAACACCAGCCTCTACACATTGTATATATACATCATCAGTCAGGGATGACCTCTGGTGGACTGAGAAACATTCAAGCCAAAGCTGTAACAATCTCTCCTACAAGCCACGTAAGGATGGGGAACAGGTACTGTTGTGCTTTTTTAGATTAAATAAGGTCCGCCAGCGCTCTACTGTGACTGCTGAGAGGAAATCTAGGTTTCAAGTACAGTAGGTATAGTACCTCTTCACCTTGCAGCTTATGTATTTATCAGCTCTCAAAGGCATCTCAAAGTCTCTCTATCAAGGTTATACTGAATTACTAGGGACCCAATAGGCTGTTTGTCCATTCATCCAATCATGTTAATATATGAGGTGTTTTGCGCAAAATTGTGGAGATGAGGCTGTTAGGCATTCAGCTTTTAGTACCCATTGATTCTACAAAACATAGTATTATCAATAACCTCCCCTTAAAGGCACCAACTGTAGGAAGAATTGATAGGAATAGATAATGAAAGGTAAAGAAATATATAGAATAAAGGTAATATAGAGATTAGTCAATTAAACTATATACACCGAATAAATATCGATACTAATACCATTATCTTGTTCTTATAGTTTAATTCCTCCATTTAAATATAACTATTCATAATAATAATACTTATTACCACATATGTTGTATACATATCCTAAACTTAATCACCACAACTTCAATCAATCATTACCTACAATGTAACTATATATATAAAATATATAGTAATCAGATGAGCGTACTTCCTAAACTACGGATGCTTATGTGTAGAGTTATGAGCGATACAGTAATAATTCATGATATAGTAGTATACAACGAGTTACGATCCTTTCTACAACAATATATTTCAAATAAGTATACATATAAACTATCTTAGTTTTTTTGCGACAAGATTAGTCATTATGAAAGAATATATTACATAATACAATATGGCGAATTAATTTAAAATTATTTATAAATAAAATTAAAGAATAATGCTATTTTTCAATATCAAACTATAAAAAGCTGACGAACCGGGCTTCTCCGACACTAGCGCGAGCTGGCACCCTAAAAACAATGGACATCGTCTCTATCCTCTTCATCCCTTAGAATACTATAAAAACTCCCTCCTCTCTTCTACATATTTTATGACAGAAGAACAACAATAGAGTAGCAAATAACTTCAGATATCCTAATGTGAAATATAATAATTGTTAATTATTATAAATATACTAAATATTATATAATAACTAAACAATAATAAAAATATTAAAAAGAATATAAATTCATATATAAATATCAAATATATAATTTCAAATAAAATAGGTTAAATACATTCTACAAAGAATTATCAAAACAAAAAAATCAAATCAATAAACAAACATAGAAAAAAAAAAAAACAAATCATATAGATTCAGATGTGTATATGATAGGTTGGGCTCTACCAATACAAAAGCATTGCAGAAACAATAAAAATCATAAAATTAAATACAACGGAGAAATACCAATCCATTAGAAACAATAATTGAAATATATATATAAAATAAAAAAATTAAAATAATAATCTTGATATATATATATATAAATATAAATAAAATATAAATAATATATACCAGACACACTCCATAGTTAGAATAAGGTATAAATATAATATCAGAACAAAAGCCAAAAAAAATATGTAAGAGATAACCGATCAGATGTAACTAGAAATAACTACAATCCCACAACACAAATAGAACATAATGGATTAGCAACGGATTATACTTACAAAAAGATGAGGATTAGCCAAAGCAAATAGAAAAGGCTTAAAATAAGATGTTCATATTTTACAATGATATAAAGTTAATACAAATTAGAATGACAAAATTCCGTGATCCTGCAACTAATGATCAGCGAAAGTTGCAATAAATATTTTTACACGTTAAGAGCAGGATAAAATGATTTCAGTCCACTAAAGAGTTTATAATTTAATTTTTTACTCTGTCCGTATGCCCGAAACATCGATGAAAATTTGTTAATATTTCTTTGATAATTTTTCTTTTTAAACTAAAACGAAATACCCTAGGGTAGAAAACAGCAAAAGATGAGAAGATGCCTGGGACTGCTCTGCGACCTACCTTGTCCCCCAACGAACTCCCAGCCCCCTATAAAAAAGCCCTCCAATAATAAAAAAAAGAAATTCTTCATAGAATATATCCACTGATTCCAAAAAATGTCATTTGTAATATAATTTGGTGATAGTTTATTTAAGATTACATGACGGTATCTTTTTATAGTGTGGCAAATAATAAAAATATTAAATATAAATTATATTTATAATATATAATATATATATAATATATTATATATTAATAATAATATTATATTATAATATTTACATAGACCAACTATAAAATATATATAATATATATAATATAACCGTATATGGCCATTATTAACTATAATTAAATATACTAATAATATAAAATATAATATATATATATATATATATATATTAATATATATATTATATATATAATATATAATATTTAATATATATATATATATATATATATATATATATATAATATATCTTCTGTATTATATATATATATATATATTAATATATATATATATATATATATAATCTTATATAATTTTAACATCATTATTAATTGCGATTATTATGCAATATTTGAACATCTACAATATAAAGAACGAGAGATTGTAGGACAGGCCTGGACACCTGGTGATGTCGCCTTGAAGGGAGCTCGGTTGCTTATATTGATCTTGAATCCAACTATTGTTGGCGTTTGGAGATGGCTCAATCGTAAACGCAACTGGGTATATTGTCCTTCAGTTCGCAACATGGCGGTGGTTCAACCCGGAGAAGGCAGGGTAATTCTTTACCTTCTCATTATCTGATCTTTCTTTAACATCTATTTAATGCGATTATTTTTTTTTTTAGCAATATTTTTCTTCCTCTCTATGACTATATATATATATATATATATAATATATATATATATATATATATATATATATATATATATATATACTAATATATATATATTATATTATTATATATATATATATATATTATATATATTATATAGAGAGAGAGAAGAGAGAGAGAGGAGATAGAGAGAGCCGAAGTAGTAGGAAGTTACTGGAGTTTGCCGCTGATTATATATATTATATATAATAGATATATATATATATATATATATATATACGATTATATATATATATATATATATTATATATACTATATTATATATACTATTTAATTATATATATATATATACGAGTGTGTGTGTGAGTGTCCACGCACTGGTGAGTGTTACATAAAAAAATTATATTGGCATATTAGCAGTTTTTGATCATGAAAATTCCTATATTAAAGAATGCTTAGAGTCGCTTGGGTCGAACTTTAGGGTCGGTACTCACTCTCTCTCTCTCTCTCTCTCTCTCTCTCTCTTCTCTCTCTATATATATATAATATATATAATATATATATATATATATATACGTATATAATAATATATATATATATATATATATATATAAATATACATATACTATACTACTTATATATATATATATTATAATAATATATATATATTATAATAAATATATATATATATATATATATATATATATATATATATATATATAATATACTAATACTATATATATATATATATATTAGATATATATATATATATATATACTATATTGATATATATATAGTTAATCACTTACAAAATTTCAGTTCAGTTATTTTTCTTTAATTTTTGTTTTAGGTTAGGTTAGGTTAGGTTAGGTTAAGTTAATTACGTAATTAACCTAACCTAATCTAACCTAACCATAACCAACCTAACCTAACCTAACTTATTCCAAATCGTACAAACAAAAATTAAAGAAAAAGTACCTGAAACTGAAAATTAACTGAGTGATTAGCATATATATAACAATAAATTAAATATATATTTATATATATATATATATATATATATATATATATATATTAATATATTATATAAAATACGAAAAAAAAATATTACAAAAGATTTTTTCTGTATATAAAGTATACAAAACAAAGATAAAAATAATATTGAATTCAAAATTTTTAATTAAGATTATACAGATTACGTATATCATTTCGAAATAATTTGATGATATATAGCTACTAATATATATAAATACTTATAATAATCCATAGACTAGATGAGATGAAGAGACGAGAGAGAACTGGAGAGACAGTACCGACCCTAAAAGTTCGACCCAAGCGACTTTAACGCCAAAAATTTCAACGCATAAAATCTACTGATTCAGGAAACTGCTAATATGCTGTATATATGTATGTAATTTATAGTAAACATATATATATATACTATATAGATATATAAACTATATATATAATATATATGTAGTATATATACTATTATATACTATAATATATAAACTATATAATATACTATATATATATACTATGATAACTATATAAATATACTATACTAATATAATATTATATATATATATATATATTATAATATATATATATATATATATATATATATATAATTCGGCTGTCGACAAGAGTGTAGACGTGTTAGAAGTAGAGGAGAAAAATAAAGTTCTGACTAAAGATGTATGAAAAAAAAAATTGAAATACACAATAGCTACTGTTGAAATACAGAATGAAGAGTAGAGTTTGGTCAACTCAATAGGGTGTTAGTAGGACCATGTAAGTAGAGTTTGGGGAGACGACTCTTTTTAATCCGCCGTCCAGTTTCTTTGCATTTGACAAATGAAGGGCAACGATAAACCAAGATTAAAATATATGAGATTTGTGTAATAATTAAGCCTATTAGTATAAATGAGAAAGAATACGATTACTGTCAAACTGAATATAATTTGAGAATATAAGACCAAATCTATCTTGTTAATCAGTTAACTATGATAAGGATTGGGTTTTATCTCCTAAAGCTACAAATTTACACGATTCTATGATTCTATACTGCATACCCAAAAGGAAGAAAATGCCAATGAAATTTATAAAATATTCAAACTTTCTATATTACATTAAAATTTAAATTTAATTATACTTATGCATTTTTCGTACTACAAGATATTAAGCAAATTATCAGTACCAATAAATTAGCTTATCAAGACAGTTTAGAATTCATTAAGTAAATGGCAATTCTTTTTGTGTTAAATTAATGACATGTAAAATTTAAATGCCTTTAAGTTGTCGATTTGTTATTAAGGCAAAATTTGTCGATGTTACTCAATGATCTTAAATATATTACTTGTCTTGAAATAGCTCATCAGATAACCAATTTATTTTTAAAAGATCGTACCTCTAAATATCAATGTCTGGAATCTCGCACACACACACCTACTATATATATATATATATATATATATATATATAATATAGTATATATATTATATATATATATATATATATATAATATATATATATATATATATTATCTCTATCTATATATATATATATATAATATATATTATATATATATATATTAGACATATTAATTATAGTATATATGTATATAAATATATAATATATATATATAATATTTATAGTTTATATATATATATCATAACTATAGTATATATATATATACTAATATAACTTAATCTGTATATATATATATATATATATATTGTATATATAGATTAATTTATATATATATATACATAATTTATATATATATCATACAGATCATATTATTATATATAATATTATATTATATAATTATATATATATATATACTATATATAAACTATATATATCTATATATATATATATATATATATATATATATATATATAACATCTGGTGAGTAAAGGCCATAAGTTTGTTTCAACTAGAGCAGGGAAAAAGTAAGTATATATATATATATATATATATATATTATATATATATATATAATATATATATATACTATATATATATATATATTCTGGTGAGAAAAAATAGAGTATATATATATATATATATATATATAATAC
>JABUQX010119567.1:27500-37788 GCA_015478945.1 Trachelipus rathkii | reverse complement strand
CTCTTTCGCCAAATACCAGCATGATATTTCCCTACAAAACTCAATAAACTTAAAATCCTTCTAATAGTTCTCAGTACCCTGTACCCCCTTACCCGGATATATAAGGGTACTATTTACTGCTTCCTCCAAGCCTTCAGACTATACACTCCTTAACGACTTTGTTACACAACTTCCAGTGAGCACGATTCGAACCAGGGAGAGAGACAATTTCTTTGCCTTCCATTTTTTATCTTTATTTTATCCACACATGATCATCATCATCATCACCCACCTTCTTTTGACACACTGGGCTTAAGGTGCGTAACAGCCACCGGAAACAGAAAAAGTAGTAGAAGAATATGGATTCATGCAAGCGAAAGAAAAGCCCACGTCGTTAACACCCCGCTTTTACTTTTATTGAGAACTCGGTCGCAGTCAGAAAATCCACTAGAGTTTTACGGCCACGCGACGGACCAATCTCATTGTGACATCTTGTAATGTAAAGTTCACTCTTGGCCCTGCAGCCAAAAATGGCTTTCACCATATTTATATTATATATATTATTAATATAATATATATATATTATATTATATATATATACTATACTATATATATAATATTATATATATATATATTAATATATATAATATAATATATAATTATATATATATACTTATATATATATATATATATATACTAATATTATAATATTTATATATATATATATATATATTATCTTCTTCATTTTCCTTTATTAACCGACTGGGGTAAGGTGTGCGTGACATGCATCGAAAAGAAAAGTAGTAGAAGGAATATGACACAGTCGAAAAGAAAAGAGAAGCTTACGCCCCTTTATACCTATTAGTAAAAACTCGTCGCAGTCAGAAACCACCCTAAGGCTTCATGGGACCGCGACGGACCCTCACTTTGGCATATCGTCAGTGTAGGTTTATTCCTGGCCCAGGTGCGGCCACAAACCCGATTACCTCTCACAAAACCCCGGCCATTCACTCCTATTATGAACCTTTATTCTCGCACTCTGCCAAATCACCCATCTCTACTTAAACCATTCGTTTATGACACTCAATCCCACTTTATTTCGGTCTCCCAGCCGGTCGATATCCAAAACACTCACCACATATAATCGCTTACCAACTGGATATCATCATCCTCCTTCCACATGACCCAAACACATCTCAACTATTTCATTTATTCTACTCCATTTACCCTTTCTTCACACCAAACAACACTCTCCCACATGCGTTCATTCCTCATTTTTATCAATTCTTTTCCACCTAAACACGCCCCTAAAGATTGTCCATCTGAACAATGGGAACTTCTAGATCTATTACGCCTTTTATTCCAGACCGTTCAGACAACATACCCATGTAGACCCTAGCGCACTCAAGACTTAGTCCCTTTACGCCCCACCAACGATTTATTGCACCAGCCAACTTCCTGCCATCAACACTCCTACTACACTCATGCATTCATCCGATTTCGTCTTTTCATCAAGAATATATCACTAAATATTTAACTTCAGATACTTGTTCCAATTTCCATCATCTACATAAATATTATATTATATTATATTATATTTATATATATATTTATTTAATTATTTTTAATATATATCTATATATAATATATATATATTATAATAGATATTATCTATATATATATTATATAAAATATATATATATTAATATATTAATTATTATATATATATATTTATTATATATATATATATATATATATATATATATTATATATATATATATATATACCGTAGTATATGTATACTATATATATTATATATATATATTATATATATATATAATAATATATAATTTATATATAATCTATTATAATATTATATATTAATATATATATAATATATATATATATATATACATATATAATATATATATATATTTAGGGATGTGCCGAATAGTGAAAAAGGCGAATACCGAATACCGAATATTCGGCAAAAAAGTTGATTCGGGCCGAAATACCGAATGATTCGGCCGAATAACACTTCGCTATTCTGACCGAATAGTTATTTAAAGTTCGGTCATCATTTAGGAAAAAAAAATAAAGGACAAACTTACAACTGGTCAGCAAAAAAAGGGAAATTTTTATATAGTATATCACGTTAATTGCGGAGGTTGCTGATTCATATATTATTCATCGGACTTGTTGTACTCACATCCCGTTTTTCGTGCATCCATAGTTTCCCTATTTTTGTCAATTACCCTAGCGAATTGACAAAAATTTATTGTGCGCCACTACGTAGGCTGTATAGGAACGTTAACCTTCGCATCATTCTACAGTCAGCAGCAAGTTTACTGCGGTCGATATTCATAAAGCATGTGGTAACTTAGTACGTCTACATGTATGGATGGCAATGACCTGGATGTGATGTCTATCATCCAATTTGAGAATACAGTCGGATGGATCCGTCAGTTGTTTCACCCAAGGGTGAAACTGAACGGATCTTGTATGAAGAGTTGTATTTGCCGGAAGTTTGTGTCCTGAGCTGTTGGCTTTCGAGGTTGCATGAAAAATGGCTACTGGACCAGGCACAGGAGTAACAATTTATCGTAACAGAGAAGCAGGGCTGCGGGAGGCTCTTCCAGGCAGATGGTAACCTTTGTAAATGGATGTTGAAGTTGGCAGGCCCTACTACTCTCTATGGGGAACTTCCAGCATTTACGATGCAGGTGAGGTGGCGGACTGGTTTATGACACTTCCAAGAGCAGTTTCAAAGTGTGCTGTTGCTACAGACGGCACAGATATGTACGGTTCCAGTAGTATCGGTACGGGAATTCGATGAGAGGCAGTATACAAAACTCAAACACAGGCTACAATATTCAGGTACATGGATGTTAAATATGCGTCGACCTCAAATGGTAAACATTTTGCTCGGTAAGCAAGCAGGTTTCACCAAAATGATCCCTGTTCGTTGTGCTATTGGGGGACAGCCGGGCGGCAAAGGATCTCTGGACCAAAAGAGAATGGCCAACCGAGGGAAAACTTGACGCCAGGTGACAGGAGAACCACTTGTACAGAAAGAAATCATCATCTTACTGTCCACTACACATAAAACTTGGTCTGATGAAACAATTTGTGAAGGCCCGGGACCATGATGGTGAATGCTTCAGCTATATATGCTCAACGTTTCCTGTTCTGAGTGACGAGAAGAAAAAAGCTGGTATTTTGATGGCCCACAAATACGGACACTTCCTCCGTGATGCTGCGCTTTGCTACACACCAACATGAATGTTGTTAGAGGCAAGGACGAGTGAATGCTTTTCAATGTAGCACAGATTTGTCTGGGGAAGCGGAAAGCCCGAGAACACAAAAAAGCAACTGGCCTACATGTGACAGGAAACTGCTTAGACAGTTTTCATTCATGGATGTTGAATGAGTATAAAGTTTCACTACTTACATTCTCACCTAAAGAAAATTTCCGGATAACCTACGCGATGTTAGTGATGAGAAGGTGATGGAACGTATCATCAAATCTAACAGTTATGGAAAGACGTACCAGGGCAAGTAGCGATTATCATATGAGGGCGACTAGAATTGTTGGAGCTTGATGAGGGATTATTTCAGACCGCTATGCATTATAGTAGTCGTCTAACGAAAAGAAAGGTTTACTACCATCGCTAGGTATGTATTACTTAACTAAAACCCATTTCTTCTGTTACATCGCATTGTATGTCCCTATTACTCTTATCATTCTAGTTGTATTATATGTTTAAAATATATCTATCAAGACATGTATCATATCATTGCGATGTGTATTCTTCCTTCAATTATTACAAATATAATAATATATAATATATAATTAATATTATTTTTTTTTTTTATTAATATATATATAGATATTATATATATATATATATATATTATATATATAATATATATATACTATATATATATATCATAATTATATAAATATTATATAAATATTTATACTTTTAAAATTTTAAAAATACAGTTAATATTATATATATATTTTTTATATATATATCATTGATATAACATTATAGTATAATATAATATATATAATATATATTATATATATATATATCAAAATAAATGTGATAATACACCTCTTGAGAAAAAAGGTAAAAGCATCTTATTAACAAATCTGTTGTTACACACCAATATACTCACAATGCGATACGTGATATGACAAAACCCGATTACAATATTTTCGGATCAGGCACATCATAATCAAATTGCGAAACCCGTCCAGAAATTTCATTGTTTACAGTTGATTAGGTACCAAGAAATGCAGCAAAAAGTAAATTACTATTCAACCGATCCAGATCATTAATATTAAAGAATAATTAACTCTATGACCATTGATAGATTTGAAAATTAAGCCATTAGACTAACATTTTAATAAGCTCTAAGGTTAAAATGACAACATTAGCAGTTCTCCATTTTCAGAGGGTAACCTATTTCTTGTGCTCTCAGTAAATATTTCTCCTGTTCTTAATGAGGTTTCACTGTCGACTGATGACGGTGGAGCTGAAAAGGTATTTTATTGCTGAGTGTTTTTCAAAATTATAAAAACTAATTTCCAGGTGTTTTATCCGCCATTTGTAAGGGAATATCATTGTCCTCAGCTGGTCAAGTAGGCAAACACTTATAATTTGTTTATTTCTGAAATGTAATTCCGATTGTAGCCCTTTTTACTTTTATGTAGTTTCTGATTTTTCTTTGATCAAGGGTTTCTTGAGCAATTGTTCTCTTAGGGTCGTGTAAGACCTTTTTGCCACAAGTTTTCTTAAATTTGGATTGTGAAGTCTGAGAGCTGTAGGAGTTCTCATTTCTTTTGTATAGTCAAAATGGAAATAAATCCTCCACCACTTCATCTTCCTTACTTGTAATTCAATTTCTTTGATCTTTGTTTCCTTTGTTATTTTTATCAATTTATGTGTATCACTTTCGATAGAGAAGTATGTTTCGAACTTCTTATTTCTATATGCTTTATATATATTCACGAAGACTTCTGATACTTGAAGGGTAAATTCATTTTCATGATATTGGTTTATAACTGATAGATATTCAATATCATTAGATGTTATGGCTAAAATGGAAGAGATCACGTTGAGGTGGGACTAGTCTCTTCACGTTTAATGCTGGTTTTAGTGATGTTGTCAAATGGCTCAGTTAAAGAATTAATTTTGCACTGAAAATCAAGTCAACAATTTTCTGATTGCATCAGCAGCGTATATGGATAGGGGAATTTTTGTTCAAAGCAATCTTTTAACATGATCATAAGTTCTGTTCCAAGCGTTGTAGAACGTCACTGAATATAAATCTTATGCTCGTTTTGACATTCAGCTGATCTGTTAAGTAATTAAAGCTGTTGCAGGCTGCCGTTGCTTTGAATGAGTGAAAATGAAGGATATGCTTCTGCAAGTAAATAAAATATCTTTAACAGATTTGATATAATATTGAATCGCGAATGCATCAGTTACAGATGTGAAATTAAAACATGAAATTGAGAGCACAGCCACTCTGCCTATATACCAGTACCATGATTGTCCTTATCCCGTATCACTAAGATAGAATTCTATTTTTTTTGGAATATTGAAAAATATCAAAAGGCCTTATAGGATCTGACAAATGACAAGATGTTTCGCAAATTGTTATCAAAAATTTGGCTACGTTTTTTATATTTTTGGGAAAACAGTTTCGTAAAATTTCAATTTAAATTGAAATTAACTTTTCCTTTTGTTGACGTAATTTATTTGTTTATAAAGCTCAATATTGGCCCGAATAGTCCAGGCAAAAGCCCGATACCGAATAATTCGGTATTTTGACCGAAATTAGGCGATACCGAATACATTACCGAATATTCGGGCACTCCCTAATATATTATACTTATAATATATATATATTATATATATATATATATATATATATATTAATAATATAATAATATATATATATCATATTATTACTATATAATAATATATATTATATATGAATCGTATGGGTACATGGAATGGTCAAAGGGAATAAATGTTGAGAAGAGGATGAGTGTGAATGTATTTAGACAAGGTAAATTTGATTGCTTCCGTTGATTGAAACAAAGATGTTGAGAGGAAGCTGCGAAGAACGAGTGGTTGTTGGTGTGAAATGTGCTATCTTGCTGGAGTGGAAAGGAAATGAGAGGAATTACGATTCTATGAGGTGACTTTGTGGCAAGAGCTTTGGTGGAATTATGTTTGTGTAAGACTCTAGATGCTATAGATGGTTAAATTTTAAGTTTGAAAATCAAGGCATGCGTGGTGTGACAATATGGTCCATCTGAGGGTGAGGTTGAGGAGAGTGCGACTTTCTGGTAATTGAATGATGTTTTGGCATGGGTCAGTAAAGGAGTTCAGATTGATTTGCTGAGAAGAAGATAAGCATGGTCGGAAGAGTGATTAGAAAAGGGATGGTTAACATGTGGCTTTGGGGGGAGGGAGGGCGGTGACGGATTTGAAGATGAGAATGGTAGGAAGGGATTGATGTCTGTGAAGAAGAGGTATGTTGTGTAAATAATACTTTTTTCCAAACACAAGAGTATTCATAAGCATATTACTAAATTGGTGTAGGTAGAGATGGTATCGAAGTGAAAGTATGATTTGAATTTTTGTAGGTGAAGAAGATGTTGTAGTATGTGATGGATGTTAAATCATTGAGGGAGCTAATGATGGGATTATGCGGATCATTATGTTGTATTTATGCAAGGATTAAGGTTAGTGTGGCGGCTTGGATGAGAGGAAAAGTGATAAGGAAGGAAGTGGGGCAAGAATTTAATGAGGAAGAAGCTATTAAGCTGAAACAAGATAAATAAGGAAAAGTGTTTAAGGAGACGCTTGCAAATATATCAGTTGAATGTGAACAAGATGCTGAACAAATGTGGACGCACATGAAGGAAGCATTTGTTAGTAGCTGTAATAGAAGGTAGTATGGTTGGTGCTAAAATAAGTAAAGTTGACGGAATTTTTATACAGTGAGTTTGTGGAATGAAACTGTGGTGGCAAGCGGTTAACCAGGTAAAAAGAGGGTAGTAAACATTACTAAAAAGCCAAATGGATTGAGGCTTTAAAAGAAAGGTGTTTGGAATTACATAAGGAGGTAAAAATGAAGACAAAGTTGCATACGTAGGAGGAAAAATTAGGTAAATGAATAGTTTGGAAGGAGGATGAATGGGGAATTACAAGGGAATAGGAAGTTTGGAAGGAGGATGAATGGGGAATTACAAGGGAATAGGAAGTTTTCTGGAAGGGAACTGCAAAAGGTTGAATAAGAGTAAGGGAATCTGCATAGAATAATGATAGGGATGGTGCTTTTCCGTAATGAGTGAAATGGATGCGAGAAGAATGTGGAGGGAACACTTTGCACAACATTGGCGGTAATGAAGAGGTGATAGTGGATGTGTTTGAGGTTTGATAGTGCAAGAAGAATTAGGTATTTTGGGGATGTGTAATTAGAAAGGAGGAAGGTAGATGATAGAGTGAGAAAGTGAATAGAATGGTAAAAAATCTGGCAGCAAGATGGACAATTACTGGTGATGAAAATGATTAAGAATGTAGGGCGAGATGGTATTGATTGATATTGGCAAGTTGGTAACAAAAACGTATTATGGAGGTTAATATAGGTTCGAGGGACTGGGAGAGCAGAATACACCCTATATAGTTAGAGTAGGGCGACTAAGGGGAAACTGTGAAAAAATTACAGGTTAGTTTATTGAAGTGTTGTAGGAAAAAATATTTGCTGGTATTTTGGTGAAAGATGAGTCGAATAACTGAAGAACTGATTGGTGAAGAACAAAGGTGATTTAAAGTGTAAGGAGATGTGTGATCAAATTTTACATTAAGAAAACAATGATTGAAAAAAATGACGAGAGAAATATAAATTGTATATTAGGTTTTATGGACTTGCAACTGGGGTTTATGGACAGGCATTAATAGAAGAAGCTACTAGTGGAACAAGTGTTATTGAGAATTATAGGTGTTGGTGTTAAGTCTTTAATGGAATTAATAAAAGTATGTATGACGAATAAGTGAAGCGTGTAAGAAAATGGGGTTAAAGTGACTTGGGTTTAAATATTCATAGCAGAAGTGAGGCAGGGATGTGTTATGTCTCCTTAGTTTATTTAATTGTGTATGTGGATGGGATCTATGAAAGATTACAGGTAGTGAGGTGGCAAGGGAAGGTGTTAGAAATGATGGAAATGGAAGAGAGATTGAGACGAGAGGTACTCTCTTATGTATGCGGCATGATTTGGTTTTGTATGGAGAATCTGAAGAGTTGAGAGGACTTGTAGAGAGTTTGGAAGGGGTGTAAAAGAGGGGTTTGTAAAGTATATGTAGATAAGTAGGTTATTAGTAGTGAGTGAAGAGAGTCCTCGGCTGTAAAGATGTTTAAGATAGTGAGCAATGGAAGAAAATATCTGAGTTTAAATATTTAGGATACATGCTAGTGAAGAACCTTAAGATTAATTTGAGTCTCAGAAAAAAAAAACTGATGAAACGAATACCTCTTTTAGAAGTCTCTTATGTATTTGGTGTTTCTTCAACTTAATTTATTACACGGGGTGATGTTAAGACCATCTTACTTTAAGTAGCAGTCATGATCAGGGTACACTTTTTTTTTTTTTTTCATAAACATATATTAATATATAACCAGATATCCCTGCTACCTTTACTAAAATGCTTTCAGGTGAGCAACTATTGGAAATTAGTAACTAATAAAAAAATGCAGGATAGTTATAAGATATGCCGATCACTCGAAAAATGAACAAATGGAAAAATACACTTCGTGTCCCAATTAGATGGTTATCCAATGGTAGACCAGGTAGTTGATTAACTACTTTTGTAGTTCATTCCTGAAAACGAACTAATCTATTACTATAGGGCCAACCATCATCCAGTAAATCTATTAATTTTTAAATCATAGGTTAAATAAATTAGGAAGTAGTAGAATGTATAAAGGTGTTAAATAAAGTTATATAGTATACCTTTAAAAGAATTTTTTAAATGTTTTAAAAATTTTCACTACTCAATATTAACAAATCAAAATTAGGTGTTTTTATTTTACTTGCCACTTTGTTAAGTATAGCCAAAGCTTGGTTGCAAACAATCTCAAGTATGAATTAAATTGGCATACTACACCATATAAATGTATGACCAACCTCGATAAACTACCTTTATATACGGACCACCAAGAATTCTTTCACAATTAATTCCCAGACTTGGGAGAGATTCGTATTATAGGGGACTCTGAGAATTGCTGAAGGACTCTATTTGATCCAAAGACATACGCAACATATTTAGTAAAGGCGTTGCTTAATTATTTACTAAACCTTCAAAGGGAGGGGGGGGGGAAAAAAAAAAATTAATAATAATAATTTCTTGACATAATCTCTAACGAAATTTTTGTAACATATTAAAGCAAAAAAAGCGGGTAAATTAAAAGTATTGAGAACCAATCCTGTGGAATTTTGTCATCCTCTCATTTTTTTTCTAAATATAATCTTACTCACTTCACCACTGCACCACCCAGAAAGGTTAGCGTTTTGTTGGGCTTAGACGAGCCTTACCGTCTTGTAACAATCCTTGAAATAGGCTTTGCGCAAGAGTGATGGTAAAAAAAAATAAATCAAAATCTTAATGGTAAACCAAACCATTCTATGCATAATTATAATATCTAATCAATGACTTTGAATAAAAGTTACAAATACCGTAGAATATGCAATTAATTGTATTCCAGTGTGTCATAAGCGTCCATAGATCAACAAAATAATTTTATAAAAATAATAATAATAAGAAATGCCAAATATATTTCACTAAACTGATAATAAATTAAAAAATTAAGAAAGGCTAACTGAAATAAGATAAAACGTTGCATAATAATCACTAAATTTAAGATCATGCCAAATTTACTATTTTACGCCATTCATTAAATATTCTTTTCGTTATAGAAAATGCAAGAATACTCTTTTCTGACACTGTTAGAAATGTCAACTTCAATTTTGCTTCTTGTTCTCTCTCTCTCTTCTTGTGTTTCTTCAGACAGCTGTATTACAATCTACTAAAAATGAACTCCTCTACCAAGCCTTGGCTCTAATTACAGCTTGAACAATTTCAGTCCTATTTACCCTTCTTTTCCACCCTTCAATTCCATGGTACCTAAAATCATAATTTGTTCTGAAAATATATTTCAGATCTCTCTCTCTCAGTTTAATACTAAGAAAACATATGGTCCTGAAAGTATCCCTTTTATGGTTCTC